>JAGDQP010029428.1:3583-23374 GCA_022664845.1 Lepisma saccharinum | reverse complement strand
TAATCTATTTCGATTTCATCTGTTCTGTCTATTAATATGTATATGCACATTTGAAACCAATTGGACAGAAATAAGGTTTCACAAAATAAGTTCATATGTAGCAATGCAAGTCCAAATTCTTATTTTTCGAAATAATTTGTAAATCACTGCTTTTTATATGAACATGACTTCGCATAAGTTCAGTTATAATAGACAATTCTAAATTCTGACCCTTTCTTGAACACCAGTTCCATTAAAAGCACTTTTTCCAATACGTTCCAAACAGTAAGTAAGGCAAGTACAAGGTGGATAGAGTGAAGCACTATGCACCTGATCTGTCATAACAAACAAATGTTTGGAACAAAATTCTGTAATGATAGTTTAAATTCTTTACACATGTTTAATTTGAAACAAGTCTTACGATCGTGTCAATTATGTAAATATTCTACAGTAAAATTTTCACATGTTAACGATCGACAGAAAACTAACGCCATCTACCACTGAACGTAGGTATTAAACCTTTACCTAAGGATAAACTATAGTTAACTTTTTTCTGAAATTAACATATTTTCACAAAAGTAACCAAAAACATATTTAAAAGTTTAAATAAAACATTCTAAAACTCAAATGTGAGAATCTGTCAAGTAATGAGGAGGTGAGGGAGAAATACGTTTACGAGTCATAGCTATTGTATAGCGCAGCAACTTAAACATACAGACAGCCCATGTTTACCGTACCAGCTTAGCTTTGCATGCTGAGAATTACAACTTGTACATCAAAAATTAAAGAGAAGAAATTAAACATCTCGAACAAAGTATTAAATGACAACCAAAAGCAAATATTGTTAAGGAAATTTAGTTTCGAAAGACCAAAATCGCAATAAAAATAATTTCACAAAATTACAAAGATGTCATCCTTCACTAACGTATCCAGAATCATGCAAACATACACGAAATATGTTCCAAGATTTCAAATTGTTATTTCTCAGCTAACCAGGTAGCGGCGAAGATACTTTTTGGATTTAAACAAGATACGTATGCTCATTACCTGTCAGGCAACTGAATACCAGGTAACGATAATGCGAATACTTTTAATAAGATTTAAATTTTTGGAAATTAGTGTTCAGTTGCCTGCCTTCACTCCTTAGCCATGTTGACGTCTTCTACTGAACACGCACTACGATGATGATCGAAATAAGCATCAAACAATACTGTTAACAGATCCTGATTTCTAACCAGAAATACCAAAATTCTCACATTTAGCACTCTATAGAAAAGAATCACATAACTGAAATGAATCATTGATTCCCGACCAATGATAAAGGACGACACTGTGTATGCAATAGGTTGAGACCAGCATAGTAAAAATCCTTTCCTTTTGAAACTCAATATAAACGAAACAAATCTGTCTAAAATAAAATACAATGGAAAGGAGCTTCAAGGTCGTTACAATGTTTTGGTTTACATGATAAATATTGACTATTTTGATGCGCAGAACACATTATTGAGCTACTGAAAAGTTTCTATGTTAAACCCGTATGTTAATAAAAGCCCATATTGACAACATGGTATTATTTATACTTTAGCTTACGTCGGGCATAATTTTTCGGAACGAAATAAGTCACATGTTCATGAATCGGAATCATGGTAATGTTACGTCATAGTGATTGTTTATTTCCATAGCACCATTGATGTTTCGTTATAAAAATCACGGACAGTATGTCGAGTAAGCGATAGCGAACGACGACGGGTTGGAAAAAGCCAGGTTCGATATTTTCTTTTATTATATGTGATGCAAATCACCTTTAACAGACACTACCCCATTTACATTTCCACAAGGAACACCCGACGTATACTAAACAGAGGCCGACAACATTACTATTTCTTCGATTTACACTATATCTAACTCACGAAATTATGAAGATACTTCATCAGGAATAAAAGTTTCATTCAAATGTTGCGTCAAAGTGATGTCTATTTCCATTCACAATTGATGTCTTGCTACAATTGTGGACAGTATGTCGAGTAAGCGGTAACGAACGAAGACGGGTTAGAAAAAAACAGTTTAGATATTTTTCTTCATTTTATGCAATGCACATCATCTTTGACAGACACCACTTGTGACTGCTCCGTATATCGTTCCAAATTGAACGTCCGACTTATACTAAAGAAGCACCTAAAAGACAAATAGTACTGAAACATACTATGCATGTAAATGTTCATCTCTGGAACATGATTTCTCCATGTTTTTCCACTTCTACCTGCATTTTGTATTTATTTATTTCTCCCGTCTTTAAGCGACAATGATATACTGCACAAGTCGACACCTTTAATGTTTGTAGCACTTCTACGCTAAATAATTACATGCACCTTTAAATTATCGTGATATTATTATTACGTCATATAAAAACAGACTACGTCATTATCGGTCCTACGCACATGGTTTCCAACCATTTCTATTATAAGGATAGTACTATACACTCTAAATTATCGTATTTTTGCTTCTTGTATCGTACACTCCGCACGAAGATTTTTTTATGAAGTATTCCATTATATGCTAATTTCACTCGTAAAAGAAGCATCAATGATTTATCTTGAATGTCTACTGAATTATCGTACATTTGGAGCAGATCGTACAAGTTAATATTGTATATCGTATTTAAACATACATTATCGTACATTTCCGTCCGGGTCGTATTGGTTAGCAACGGTGTGCGCACCGTATTTCCCTCTGCTCCCCACCGGCTTCACACCCCTCGCCGAGAAACCAACCTTAGGCTCTCTCTATTTTTTATAAGCTCTATGATTTATATATTATATTGCTTGCGATGAATTTGAGCTGAACATAGCAATGTAGCATTATGACGCAGTCGTTGCGAAGAAGTTATGCGCTCAACGATGGAGACCTAACATTTGATCAATGCGTTAAGAATATTTGGAATTATTTTTTACATTTTCTATTGTGTTTTGATATGATTTACCAAGCAACATGATTGGAAATCAGATACTACAATCATATGATCCGAACACCATGGAAATGGAAGTGTATTTGGAACAGTTCAGTATGCATTGTGAAGTCTATGAAGGAACTACTACCATATTGCACTGAAGGTTAAAAGTGCAAGGCAAGTAATTCAACACATCAAGGCAATTAAAGAAGTTTAATAACTCTTTACAGACTTTTACTGGCAAGAATGAGGTTAATTATAATCTCAAATGACATATAATCAAGAAAAGAAAGAAAAGAAAATAATTCTATTATGTAAAGGAGGTACTCCTTTCTTATCAGCTATAGGGCATGATTTGTTTCGCAACTTTATAAGACTTAGTTGCACCGGAGCTGATCCAGGATCTGTCTGGATAGAACAAAGGATATTCTACTATAGCATTTTTTAAAGAAGAGTAACATGATAGTAGAGAGATATAAGCTGCACATGATGATGCAGACTCCACTACAATCAGCTGCAGACTTTTTCCGTACCTTACGCAGACAAGCCATGAGATGTGATTTTGGTCCTTCTATGGATGCGATGCTAAGGGATCAATTGGTAGTAGGCATATATAGAGAAGTCATACGTCGGGGTTTTTTGGTAGACCCTAAACTAATCTTGCAGAGGGCATTATAAGTTATTCACATTGAGGAACAAGTAGACAAGGGCTCTTCCTACTTTCATCAATTACATTCCAGTGTTGACGAAGCCAAATATGTGGATGATATTCAACCAGTGTCAGAAGTTTCAACTTATTAGATTATCTGTTTCTAAGAAGACCTGTTATCGTTGTGGCGGGGTACATAGTGATCCTATGGCCTATAGAAACTGCTATGCTGCAAAATTAGTTTGCCGGCTATGCCTCTAATTGGGACATTTTGCCAGGATATGCATCTCTAAACTTTCGGTTACTACACCGCAAGACAGAAACAAGGTAGAAATTAAGACGGAACAACTACCATTTGTAGAAACGTGTAATGAAGCAGTAGGGGGAATCTAGTTCAGATTCTAAATCAAAGGCTTCGATGTTTTACAACGATCTTTTCTTATACGGCTCGATGTCTGATGAAGATAACTGTGAAATAGTGAATGTTCCGGAATCTTATTTGGAAATATCATTCCCAAAACAGAGTTTGAAAGTTTTGCCTAATTCTGCATTTCAATGAAATCTAATGTCTTTAAACAAACTACTTGAGCTTGGGGAAATGACTAAACTGCAGCCCAAAAACACTTTGAGGTTAATGAATAATACAGAAATTCTTATCATTCGTACGGTGGAATTGGAAGTAAAATACAAGTCTACTACAAAACTCTTTTTGTTCTACATATCTAGTCTGGACATGCCATGCGTAATTTTAAGCATAGATGGTCTAAACAAGTTCTTTTCTTTTTGGAAGTTTGGTTAAATAACTAGAAAGGACGAAGCTGTTAAACAATTTAGTGCTACTAGTGAAGTGTCAAATCAAGAATCACTTTTTCCTAAGTCTTACAGTCATTCGATGGGTCAACTATGTATAATATTGTCTAATACTCAACAACTTTTTGAATCGATAGCGAATTCACTCAAGGAAATGTCAAAGTCAGTTGTAAGTTACATATCGTCAATTAGTTTACCGTCAGTCATAATAAAAGAGTCTTTTGCACATTCAAATGTCAACGATAAGAGCGATTCCGTTAAAATCGAAGCGACTTGTGCTAGTTTTCCTGCAGCTTTTCAAGATATAGCAGAGAATCTTCACGAACTAGGTCTATCATCAGAGAAACATCCAAGAGTAAAGACGAAAAGAAATCAAAGGACAGAGAGCAATTTCAAAAGCAAATGGATTAACGAGGTTTCGCACACGCAAGCCTTGCCCAAAGAAGCTTTAAGTTTATTGGAAAACTTGTAATACTTCTCTCTTCAACATTTGTGTTGTGTTATTTTACTTTTAGTGTCTAGATAGTGATCTACAGTCTAATATAGTTCTCGGTTTTACGATCATAAATGGGATAAAACGTAATCAGTGCGAAATATATGGTGTGATTCAATTTGGAGAAGGAGAACGTAAAATTAAGACCAGTGTTGGATTGCAGGGGGAATATGTTTGAACCGCTGGAAGAGAAGATAAAGAAGGTGGCAGAGGTGATAAGGGGACAGCAGGAGAGTGCTAGTGTGAAGAATAGCGAGGAACTAAGAAGAAGACTAAGGGAAATAAGGGAGATCAGAGCTAATGCGATCGTGTTCAGTGTGGATGTAAAAGTCATGTTCCCGAGCTTAAGAAGGAAGAACATAGTCAGTGTCATAACAGAACATATGAAGGATAGTAGGATTAATGGCTGGAGTGGGGAAGGGATAAAGGAGGCTCTGAGAGCCATATGGAAGAATAGTTATTGTGTCATAGGTTGGTCAGAATTAAGGAGGGACTGAGTATAGGGTCAAAGTTGAGCCCAGTGCTGGCGGAGATTTTATGAATGAATGGGAAAAGAAGGTTCGGTTAAAAGGAGGTGACAAGTTAGTGTTCTTTAGTAGATATGTTGACGATTGTTTGGGGATATGGAAGGGCACGAAAAGGCAGTTGGAGAAATTTGTAAAAGAAATTGAAGACAGAGAGAAAGGCATAGAACTGGAGTTGGAAGTGGAAAAGGATGATACCATAGTGTTTTTAGGTATGAGGATTAAGAAGAAGGAAGGGAAGATATACACGGAATGGTACCAAAAAAGTTGTGCGTCCGGGAACTATTGCCATGCTAGGAGTGATGTGGATTACTCGACAAAGAGAAACTTCATAAGAAACATGGAAGAAAGGATTAGGCAGGTCAGCAGTGAAAAAGAAAAGGCAGAGGAAGGGATAACAGTTTTTCATGAGCAGTTAAGGAGAAATGGATATGATAAGAGGAGGTTGAAGTTAAGAAGGAAAGGAGAGACCGAGAGACAAGGAGAAGAAAGAGCGGAACAAAAGGAATATGGACAAGAAGAGAAGAAACTATGGTGGGGGATAGAGAGTATAGGAGAGGATACAGAAGTGATAAAGAGAATGTTGAAGAAGATGGGAGGTATTTCAACTTACAGAAAAGGAAGCAAAAGGCTACTGGACGTCATAAGAGAAAAGAAGAAGAAAAAAGTGAAGAGAGAAGAGGAGGGGAAGGAAATTATGGAGAAAAAGGGAGTGATATATAGAATCCAGTGTAGTGATTGTGAAATGTGTTATGTAGGCGAAACGGGAAAGAGGTTAAAAGAGCGGATAAAGCAACATAAAGCTGATATTAGGTTGGAGAGGGACAGAAATGCTATATATAAACATATAAGAGACACGGGACATTTAGTGGATTGGAGTGAAGTAAAAGTGTTAGGACAGGAAGACAGAAGGACGGTCAGAAAATGGAAAGAAGCACGATTTATAGAAGTTGAAGGTGGAAAAGCGATGAACTGGAACGTGGGACTTAAAATTGATGACCAGTGAGATAAGTTATTGAGAAGCCTGAAAATATAGATTGTATTATTGTTGTAAGGATGTACAGTGGGATAAGTTATTGAGAAGCCTGAAAATATAGATTGTATTATTGTTGTAAGGATGTACAGTGTTGCTTTGTTATTATTATTTATTTATTTATTTACTCTTTATTTTATATTTTTAACTTTTTAGTTTTATTTATCTCTTTATTTATTGTATATATTTTTAGTTCTCCTTATTTTTCTTTTATTGTATAATTAGTTTTGTTTATTTTATTGCTTATTTTATTTAGTTTCTGTTTTATTTTCTTATTTAAATAGTTTGTACAAGAGAAAAAGGGCTTAATTTGATTTTGTAAGATAAAGGTAGTAGGAGCAGGAGAGGGGAGAGTTAATTAAAAATTCACTTTTTGTAGTCGGTACGGGATTGGCTGGGAACTTCTGATAAGAGCCAATCAGGAACCACGGAACTGTCTCACTGAAGGTTGTGTTGTGTATATGATTTAGTGTGTCTGAGGAAGCCGAGTATTTTGGTAGTCGGCGAAAACGTTTACAAAAATTTTTTTTTTTTAAATAAATTGTAGTGCTTTGCTCAGCCATTATTTTATTTTACCTTTCGTATTCACGAACATACGATATTATAAATGGACCAGTCTGTCTCCGCCAGTCATTTTCTTACCTATTATTGACTTATGGCTATCATCATCACAACACCAAAATAACGCTTCCGCAACGTACCCGTAGTAATTTCGAGAATTGGTGATTGTTTTTGAGGTACTGATGAAGAGGTTATTGTAAATTATTAATTTCTTTTCGTAATAATTTCTAAGCTGTTGTGGAATGTTCTTGCCAATTTTCAGCCTTTTAGGCTAACGTGAAATACATTCCGATTTTCGGGGTTGGCCTATACAACTTAAGTGCATATTTTCGTATTATGCGGAGTATTTTCAAATTTTAATTTCTTCCGAAATTCCAAACGGACCATGCAAATTTGAGTTTTCTAGACCAATGGGAAGTGCATTTTCCATTCACAAGGCTAATGAGGGACTGAAAAGTATAATTACATTTTTTTTATGTAAATCCAACAAACCCACGAATCTTCATGCTGAATTTCAGCTATCTAAGGCAACATTAATTTTTATCCTGAATTCTATCTGTCTACCCCGACGGGAAGTTAATTTTCGATACCCACGGTTACTCGGGTATTTCACGGTGCAATTACATTTATAAAACTTTTCCTGTAATTCCTACTTGGCCACGAACCCTACCGTGCACAAACACCGTGTGCGTGGGTTTTCTCGGTATTCTCCAGTTTCCTCCCACTTTCTACATTCCACCAAATCATCCATCCAGCCTAAACAAAAGTTTCCTAAAAGTTTTAAATAAAAATACAATTCAATAACAGGTACAGAACTTGTCAATATAGAATATATAAGCTACAATAAAGAAAATACTACATAAGTATCAAGACGCTACTTGCAGTTTCACACTAGATATAATAATATTTATAGGTATAATAACAAACATGAATTAAAGGGTTGTTGACAAAATGTGTTCGTTACATAAATATACGACTTCTCAAGATCAAAAATCACAGGACATGAACTCTTCAATGTTATAAAAGGAACCAGCAATTAATAGCTTACTTACAGTTTCTTGAAGCTTTGATCTTATTTAATACTTTTACATATCCAGGAAACTTATTATAAAATGTAATGCTTCTGTGCATTATTGACTTTGCATACAGCTGAGTTCGGTGCCTGTTTACCTACAATTTTTCATTGTTTCTGGTAAAATACCTGTGCACATCACTATTCTTCGAACATTGCAGTTTCTTTATATTTGTAAGATTTCTTGACTTATATACAGAGGACTGTCAGAATACTCAATTTCGCGAAAAAAAATTCTGCAAGAAGCACGATAAGGGCTGTTAGTAATTATCCTAACAATTCTCTTCTGAATCTTAAAAATTCTAAGAAGTTTTGTTGATGATCCCCAGAATGTAATACCATATTTTGTAAGGGAATAAAATGTAGCATAATAAAATGATAAAATTGTCGATTGGTTTAAAATGGAAGTTAGATAACGTATGAGGTAGGTTATTTGAGATAGTCTATTTGCAAGTTTATTTATGTTTTTCCCACGTGAGTTTATTGTCAATAAAGATACCTAAAAATTTTAAGAATTCGCATACTGAATTATTGATGATTATATCTGTTGTCATACGTGAATTGTGGCAAGTGCACGTGCAATGTTACCGGTTTTCTAGCGTGTGAGGGGCTTTTAAATTAAAGCTTTTGGAAGGTAATTACAAAAAAAAAAGGAACCGAGCGGCCGTGGTTTAGTGGTAGAGCGTTGGATTAGGATTTGGGAGGTACTGGGATAAATTCCAGCCGCCGACCATACTGACTGAGGTTTTCCAGGTTTCTTCCTCAGTCGTACTAGGCAAGTGCTGTGATGGTACCTAAAAATAGGCTCTGTTCATTTACCTTCCAGCATCCTCTCCCACGTCCTATTCAGGCCTGAGCCTAAAATACCTAAAGGCCTTAAAATAAATTCAAATTCAAATAGAAAAGAGGTTGCTTCTTTAATTTTGTTGTTATTTTTTAAAGAAATACGACAAAATAATATTGCAGCAAGAAGTGAAAACTTTTTTTTTGAAAGTAGTCGGCTATGACCTAGTTTGTAGGAACCATCCCGGAAATTGCTTGGTATGTCTGATTAAATACTTCGGGAAAACCTCAGTCAGGTTGGATGGCTGCAGGCGTTGTTCCTCAAGTTCTTAAGATTGTTAAGCTGACGCTTTATCAACTGAGCTATGGCTACTCGGTAAGTAGCCTCCTTGTCACAATAAAAGGATAAGGAGAAAAATCGAAATCTGTTCTGAAGTTCGAGGAACCTTTATTTGTTTAAAATGATATATATGACTTCTAAATTTTTCTTAGTAACTATCTCACTTCAATTATTGATTTAATATAAACATAACACTCTTGAAAAGACGAAACCCATGTGGTCTAGTGATTACAACTGAGAATTTCGACTTGGCTTTTGGGAAAGTATATAGTTTTAAGCCTGACTCCATCAACACTGACTGAGGGTTTCAACAGTTTGCTTCCGTTTCAATAGGCGAATATTCGTGTCGTACATAAACAAAGACCTTGGCCGCTAACTTTTTGTCTGATCTCGCAGCAGTGCTCGCCGAGAGAGGTTATCCCGTAGACTTGTGGCAAACTTAGGTCACAACTGCCACCCTGCCAGTACAGGTCACAGCAAATGGAAGTAACCAGTAAATATTGATATGAATAATGGGAATTAATAATTCCTTGGAGCATGAATCCTTGTCCACGGCAAAAATTATATGTAACTACATTAAAAAGAAACCTTTCTTTCAAAACAGCTGATTCTATTGCAACCAGAATGTTTTGAACAGCATTACCCACATAATTGCAGTCCCTGCCCTGGCTGGCTGCAGGAAGAAACGTAAAGAAAGGGACACTTGTTTAACAGACAAGGAAGGAGAAAAGTATTGATGTTGTTTTGACTGTTTTCAACTTTCAAGCAAGAACGGTGTTCTAGGTTTCAAAGACTCAACCCACCATGGATGGCCCTTCCAGAGTTAAGAAATATATTACGTCTCTTCTGTCACTTGTTAACCGCAAAGAGAGTGAGGAAGTGATGACAGGAAATGTGAATTTCTCTTCATCTTGTAGTTTCTTTCTCGCGACAGTAGAGCGCAGAAAAAATAGTTAGAATTAGTCTAAGTTTGTTTTCGCAGTGATAGATGGCAGTGTGGGAAATCAGTACGGCTGCTTATATAGCTATGCCTACTCTATGCCTATATACTCAATGGTTAAATTAACTTTTCGTTAAAGTTATTTCAAAGGTAGATTTGGCTATATGTTTCAATGCTTAGTTACGTTTATGATTTGTTTCTTAGCGGCTGTTTCGAAAGTTATATACATAGAGTTAGGAAGAAAATAGAGAGAACATACAAGACGTCACATGAAGCCAAATTACTGTTCATCGGCAGCCATCTAGTGTGGCTCCATTAGAGTCCCTCTATACCGAGTGCTGTGAGTATTGCCTTTTTGGATACGAGGATGAGTGCACCTCAGAGAGGCAATACTCGGAAAAGAGGGTCTCTAAATATGGGGACAGTTAATATGGCCGAAATGCCTCATCCCTTCCGTCTCTTGGCTTCATTCCCCTCTCCAACAAATCACCCTAAGGTTCCCTCTTTTTATATTCCTAACTCTATGGTTCTATAGATTGCAAATTGTTTTAGAAGGGTATCTAATCAATAACTGCTTGACAACTATAGTCTTTCTATGCGAGTGTCCGAGTGTGCTGATGCATGAAAATGCATCTCCGCGTTTACATACTACTGATACGATAGGATTTATCGAACAATCGTTCACTTTTCAATTCAACGTCGCAAGCGTTATTCGGAACAAAGGAGAAATGTATTGCTATCTTGTGAAGTTGTGTGCCATTTGCTTTTCGTTTCAATAAATGGAAACTTGTTTTAGATATTCAAAGCGTCTATCAATCCAACGTTTCAATTTTCAGGTCAATGGTATTTATGTCGTCGCGATTTATATAACTACTTTTATATACATTATATTGCTTTCAATGAATTTGAGCCGAACATAGCAATATAGCACGGCACTTCGTATTATGAGTGACACATATTTTGCTACAAAGATGGACAGCATGTCGAGTTGGGAAGATGGGTTAGAAAGGTCAGATATTTTCTTCATAAAACGCGATGCGCATCACCTTCAACTCTTACACCATGTACTCGGCATGAACGCAGTAGCACGTAAATAGTACCTCGTACTTTCCACTCATTTCGTACATGAATGACTCGAAACTTTGTTATATTTTACGTTTCAATACTTCCAGATACGTTTGGAATATTTCTCCCGCAAATTTTAATTCTGGGGGAACTAAAGTATACCTTACCCTTTATAATACTGCTAGTTATAGATTAAGGATTTTAAATACAAAGGTTGATTTTTTACAGGAAGTAGTGTAAAGAAATAAGTTATTATATATGTTCAAATGGTTTCTTAATTAAAATTTTGGTATTCAATGGTGATACATATGAATGAACATTATTAATGTGCAGCTTTTTAGAACATATTCTAAGAAAGGTTTGAAATAAATTAACATTTTCAGAAGTTTGGCATCTAATATCACTTCAGGGATTGACTTTAGATATTCCACTGGCCCCCATAATAACCTACGCTAACCTAATATTCCATTCGGCTAAAAAAGTAAATAATAGTCTATACCTTTAGCTAACCCTAAAACTACTCTCATGTAACATTATCTCACTATTACAGAATGAACGATTCGGAGAAGTTTCTAAACGTCGGTCACTTTCACATCATAAATCATATTTACAATCATGGGCATGAAAACGCGGTCATTTTTTATTATGATGCCACGTCAGACCATCTTTATTGTAATAAAAATTTACCTTACACGTCTCGATGCCACTTGTTTTTATTTACACCGACGTGTTTGATTAGTTGCCACTCAGTATGGAACGTTTATAACAAAGTTCCCTATTGGCAAAACATTCGTATGTTTGCTTTCAGTTTGCCTAAGAATACTCTAATTACTCTTTGCGAAGTCGTAATCATGCTATATTTACTTTCATCTGAAATCGCAAGGCAAACACTTGGCAACTTTTAGTCAATGTAATTACATTGTGTTGCTATAGCAGGTTTGCAAACTATGATATTTAATCGGGCCCCTGGAATTGCCTTGTGTTGAATACGAGTAGTAGTATTTCGTATACGTCCCATAAAATACGTCCTTTTTTTAATTTTATGTTCCGGTGTTCCTAAAACTTTTGTCGTGACTCTAACATGGCGCGAATTTTGCAGGATCGTACCGTCAGTTTACGGCCAGCGTAGCCAGATGTATTTGCGTCCCTAACGTTGCGGTTATGTAATATTATTTACCTCCCTTCATAAGTATTCATTAAAGTTTTGCAAAATTTAACCTATCACAGGAAGAAAAGCGAATCTATACAAACTTATATACAGGGTTGGAGTATAAATATCTGATCATTTTTAAATTTCTATTATAAAGAAAAAAATAAGCTAGGATCCAAAAATTAAACACATACCTACTCATTAAGAAAAAATTGAAGTAGCAAATAGGTACAATAATTACGATTACGTCAAGACAATTCTTAGTTACATCAGGAGAATCCTTACAATTACGTCAGGACAATCCTTACAATTACGTCAGGATAATCTTTACAATTTTTGGGGGAGGCAAATATCGCCCTTTTCATGGCAGATGTGGTTTACCAAGTTTTAATACAATAAGAGTATTTTTATTGAAATTATTTTAAATAGAATTATCTCAGCTTTCTTTATTGTTTAACAATCTTCCACTACCCCCACCCACTCAGCTTGGCTACAGTCCTTCCATTAATATAATAATTATACGCATTACTTAAGATTTATAATGCAAAACAAACGCTTACACTTACAAGCTTTTCATTCGGAAGGTTGTCGGTTCGAGTCCTGCTATTCGCTATCCGTTCTAACATTTTCCCTACGTTTGTTTACATTCAAACAAGATCATTTATATCTCAAGGTGCTGAGTGGCTTCCCACATCCTCCAAACAGAGCATAAAATGTGAATGAATCAAAGTTAGATTGTCCAAACAAGTTTTGGTATGATCTTAAGAAAAAATCAAATAAAGGAATAATTATTAAACATATTTCTGTTGTATAATACGCTTCTCTTTCTGTAATCTTGGCACACCAAGAACAATATTCCATTCGTTTAGACAAACACTAGAATATTCTGCATATATTATTATTATTTTATTACTACTTAATATTATAATAATAATAATTAGTATTATTATACTTATATTATTATTACTATTTAATATTTACTTCTTTCAGTATGATTCATAATATATTGAGTCGTACGGATTATACAATGTTCTCTTGCTCTTCTCTTTGTCTCCGTAGAAGGGGGAACTCGAAAGATCCTTCAGTATTTGAACGAATGAGCAGTCCGCGGAGCCTCTTTCCCCTAAAAGCAGAAAAGGACCCAGCTCCGGAATCCCTGCTCTATCTCTTGTGGCTGCATAAAAGATTTCACGAATGAATGTGGATGCAGAAAAGCAGAGTTGAAGTGTTTCTCGATATGGAAGCATGGTATTGGGCAGTTCTGTGATAATGCAGCACCCCTCATTTTGGACTGTGACTCAGAGGATTCCGACGCTCCGTTACCCATCGACATGATATAAGAATAGTTGCAAGACGCGAGTTTGAACGTTCAACTAGTGGAACTTGAAAACTCGGTCCTGAATGTGGACGACTTGGTCGAAAATTTCGATTACGACCAAGGTTCTTCAAAATGGCAAAAATTGTGCAACTTCTGGATTTGTTTTTCTTAAACACATGCTAATTAATAACTCTTCGTTCACGTATTAGTGATTTTAATAAAGTTTTTCTGGAGGAAGTAAGTGGTTTTCAATGTTGTCATTGCATATCATTTGTATCTAAATTAGTACAAAAATCAAAATTCAATTTTTACATTTTTTTCGAAAAGAATGTTTTTTTTTTTTAGAGTTCTGTACTTCGAGATCTATTAGACATAGAGAAACCGTTCAGTGGCCGAAATTATAGGCAATTTACTTTAGTGTATATCGTATTATATGACATTTTGTCGTAGAATTTGCCATTCAGAAGCTAAAGGGCAAAGACCGGATGAAATTCTGTCCCAGATAGCACTCAAACTTGTAGTAAGTTTGTAGAAAACTTGGCATTCCGAGTTTACATTGCATTGCCGTAACTTGCTACAGTCTTGAAGCAAACGTACTAGTTGACACATGCTAAATTTGCTACAAACTTTGCACGCCGAACTTGATACAAACTTGGCTTGTCAAACATTAAGCCTGTGGCGGAAAAAGATTTCTAAAGTCTGGACTGGGGTTCGAACCTAGAATCTTCAGTTTTGTTTGCAGCCGGTCACTGTACTGACTGCTTGTTCGCGCAACTCCTAAAGAAATTCGATTGTATTAGTCCTTTTATGTAACGAAGACAGTTTCTTAAGCAAATGCACTGAGATTTAAACTGAAATACTTAATTGTGAATGCTCATTGATCGTGTTTTAGAGCTATGAAGCATGCTTTGTTGATTTTTCGCAAGCGATCCTCTTCAGGAAAATCATAATGATGTGTATACTTTAATGCTCGGATCGCGGTCTTGTGGAGTTTTTGGTCTTTGAATTGTATATAATGTTATTGTAAAAGAACAATTATCTAACTTTAATTAATTAATTTATTTCCTAAAGAAATTACGTAAAATGTAGGAAAACACAAAAGGAAGGAAAGGGGAGGAAATATTTATAAGTACGAACAAAAAGAAGTTGTTATAAAAAGATTTTTCTTGGAAACCCGGCATTCTAGTTAGTAATTCAACAAGAAACATCACTGTTAATTTATAACTGTATGGAAAAATCAATACTAGTTGAAAATTTGCTTGAACTAGCGAACTATCTGTGAAATTGGCAGCCATTTTTTAAAAAATATCATCGACTGAACAGTAAAGTACACATCATTACATTGCTCTTGAGGTGAGTGGCTCATGAAAAATGACAAATCAGCCTTCTTCATAGCTCTACGCTAACACAGGAGCTATATAAATAAGCGTTCCCAGTTATTAACTACATAAATGCCTTTTTTCCTGAAACTGTTTTCGTAACATAAAAGGACTAGAAAATTATACTGCGTTCAGTAGAAGCATCCGTGGAGCTTCAGTGGTAGAGTGGCGGACAACAAACAAATCTGAAGGTCGTGAGTTCGAATTGCAATGCAGACTTAAATCTTTTCTGTTACAGACTCGATGTTGGTCTCCCAACGTTTTTAAAAACAAGGTTTATAGCCAGTTTGCCCTGAAAGGTTTGTAGCAAGATTGACACTTGCCAACTAGCAAGCTTGTTGCAAGATTGTAGCAAGTTTTCATCCTTGCAAAACCAAACTTGCTGCAAGATTAATATATCAGAAGTACTTGTCTCTTTTTGGGTTAAATAAACAGTTTGAAGAGCTGTATATGCGAAACTATTTGAAGTAGAAAAACCGTTCTGTAGCCAAAATGTAGCATATTTATTCTTTTAAAAAGCGAAGTATAACTTTTTCTATTAAGCTAATGGTTTAGTAGAAAACCGACAAAAACATAAAAATGGACGAAAATTTTGCACTTTGTTCGAGCTGGTGGCGCTCGAAGGAATTAAAAAACTTGAATTTTTGTTCACATACTCGACCCCTACAACATATCTAATATTCAGAACTACCCAAAATGGCTTGCTATATCAATCTTGAATTTTTTATTTCGCTATCATTTTTCGAGGATCTTTAGGAACTTTCGAAAGTCTTTCCAGTCTTTTCTGATATTTTTTCTTATCAGTACGAGCTGCTTCCAACAGCCTCTGTAACCGGCGAATTTCTTCTCCTGCTTTCTGTAGTTGTGTTGAACCCTTTTTAGATCTAACAATTGAAGGTGTTGAAGATAGGTCGGGTGGAGACAGACCAGAAATTCCAGCACCATTTTAAAAGTAGACGTTGAAATAGTCCTCTGAGTCTGGCATTCAGCTGATTCAGCTTCCTTCTTTCTGAGTCTGTGTAGTCTTATTCTTTCTCGTTCTTGTCTTCTTCGGGTTTGGAGTTCACGTTCTCAGTGTGTCCACACTCATACATTTTACTATTACGCAAGGGTTCTTTCCGTAAATACTCTTCATTGTTTTTCAATTTTACTCTTTCACGATATACCTTCTGAATTTCAGCAGTCTTTCCTCATTGTTACCTTGGATTGTAAAAAATTAAGACCAAGGAAACTGAGCTTTATGATGCAGTAATTCGAAACTGATTTCACTAACAGCGTGTAATATCAGTTGTTCTTACCTTACAGCTGGTCTCCTATTTCTCTGTTATCTATGCTTGTCTCACAGGAAGTATTAAAATCGTCACACGGGAAAGTATTTAACCAGTGATCTCTACCTAAGAGGTTACTGGACCAATCGATGACATTACAAATCTAATGGCTACATGAAGCAAAGGATTACAGTCAGGGATGGAATGGAGGGTACACGGCGTATAATAGCCTCGGAGTGCAAATACAATGTCCAAGCGTGTTCCCAAATAGAAACGCCGATCCGGGCAGCGTGTAATCGAAACTAAATTTACCATTCCACCACAGAGTAGAGGGACAGTTAATCTCGATAGTCCACTTCCAGGTATTAATATAGAGCTCACTTGTAATTACTCATTTGTTTCTCTACTTCAATGACATCACTGAACAATGTTTACTTCCTGTGATTCAACCTGTAAAAATTGTAAACGTTGGTTATTACGGCATTTTGCAGTAATGGTAGGCCTAAATAATTTGCAGGATATCTGTAAAACGTTGGAGCTCAGTAACATCCGTTACTGTTATTGAAACATTCTTTACCAATATCGTAAATGTAACATTCGTTACCCCGGTAAAACAACGGAAATGATACTCTGATAGAGGAATACTCTAGTGTGTAGTATCTTCTAGTTGTGAAGATACTGTTTTAATCGAACAGGCCTGCTATTTGTTTCTTAAAAGCACGGTAAGTATTTACCAATCCGTTAGTATGTCACTTCCAAAATGCTGCAAAAACACTCTGCACTTAATTCTCCAATAATGAAGTAAAACGCACTCCCTTATTGAAACTCCACCTCAGACACATGGTCTGCTGCTGCGCATGTGATTCGCGCAGCGAGAGAAAAACGCAATAATTGTAACGAATGTTACAGTAACGGAAGTTAAATCCGTGCCTTTTAGCGCTATTCATTTTTTGTACAGAAAGCAGCCATCTTTCGTAAAAATGTTCTTTAAGCAAACTTTAATAATTTTTATATTGAAAATTACTAATATTGTTGCAAAACTCAGAAATAGTATGTACCGGATGTTACAACGCAAAATTTAGATATCACTTCCTGTAGAAACAAGATTTTTTTATACTCAGTCGTGTTTCTTATTTCTTACTGTTTATGAAGAAAACATATTATCTAATGACGCTAAATCAGTTATATAAGATCATCCAGAAAGTAGAGTTCATTTTTGAAAAGAGTTTGTTTGTAATTGTGAATAACATTCGTTACTGTCCTGCGAAACAGTTTAGAATTTTTGCCAAGAAGGGTAAAATGATATAAAAGGGATTTTGGGCAAAGCTAAAAGATATTTGTTTTCTGTAAAAGAAACATCCAACAACGTTTCATTTCTACGCTTCTCTTGTAAATATGTGTTGTTACATTATTTAAACTGTGACTGGCGACAAAGGAAAATTGCATAAACTTCTAAAGAAATATGTGTTTATTTGAAGTAAATACAATAATAGGTGTCTAAAACATCTTATAATAAAATAAAATATATATTACGTTTGTTTAAACTAGGATAATTTTACAAATTTAATTTAATTACCATTAATAAGAACTTATAAACAGGAGCGACAATATTTGGCAAGTTATTTTGAGAATGAAGCCATGACAGTTAACTTATGCTTCTTAACATGTTTAAATTATGTTATTTCTAGATCTTTGATTTTCTTAGGAAGATAATTGTATAGTTTTTAACTCAACTCAACAAAACTATTTGAAGTTGTATTTAAATTACATTGACCAATTCTTAAATCTGTTCTGTGCCTTGTTAAGTGGCTGTGAACAGATTTATTACTTCCTAATTGACAAAGGATATTCTTCCGTATATTAAACATTGTAATGCATAAGCTATGGAGATGGCACTGTTAATAAACCAAGTTTTAGAAATAAAGTTTTACATGGTGTTTTGTTATCCACATTACAAATTACTCTAATTAGTCCAGTAAAGATAGCCCATTTTGCGACCAAGAAAGGAACAAATTAGTAACAAGCTGAAAATTGGTATGGAAGTAGGGGAATGTGTCAGGAACAACATACTAAAAGTCCCCTAAAATCCCACTGTAGCTTTTCCCGCAATTTTGAAAAATAGCCGCCATTTTTAGACGACGGCAGGGAATTTATGGAAATCGTCACCCTTCACGTTTATGCCTCTAGTCACTGTTCTAATCATCACAAGGCCATGAATCATATATGGTTGGAAAGCTTGAAAGACAGAGAATCTAAATAAATAACATATATGCCCATCGTGCCCAATTTGTAGAAGAAGAAAGCAGAATTTTTTTATAAAAAAGGTATATTTTCAGAAATCGTGGGAGGTTTGCAACACTAACAGTTATTGTACATCAACAAAACCACACCAACGGATGTCTTTGATATTTATCTCAAACACTGCCAACAATGACACTGATCGGTGCAATACAAGCTGAGAAAAAAAGCGATAACCAATATTACTTTCTGAGCTCCCTGTACAAAAGTGCATAAGGTGACATTAACTTTCACGGCTCTAGTCACCTTTTGTTATTACACAGGACCAAGAGTTATATATCGTTGGAAATCTTAAGAAACGTACATTCGAACGAGGTAACACTTGTACTAATCCAGCCCAATCTGTGGAAGTAGAAGAGTAAAACCGAAAATTTCAGGACAAAACTTGAATTTTTTAATGAATTGTTTAAAATTTGCTGTATATAGGTTTTAAGAAAAGAATATGTGCACTCTTGTAATTAGCATAAAACTACGAATGACATAGTTAGAAACTCTATGAAGCACATTAATGTTCCAACGAGGCAACAGTTGTGCATATCGTGGCCAATTTGTATAAAAAGAAAATGGCGATTTTTATTGCTGTATTATTTGTTAATTTTTTATTATTGGCCATTATATTTCTTTGATTTATTTTCATTATTTATTTTTGGCTGTATATGCTTATGGTAAAACAGCATTACGAGATAAACAAGGAGTCAAAGTTCATCATCTCCTGACAAGCATCACCTCCTGAAGCTAAGAGACTAAGATTGCAAGGAAGTTCATTCCATTTTAAAGTAAATTGTTAATTTTGTCAACACGACTGTACTTATACTGTCAACAGTAAGGCACCACGAGACAAAAGAAAGTCAGTTTCTAATGTGCAGTGTCTGAAAACGCAATCTCAAATTCTAGATGCATGTGCCAAACGAGGAGATGCCTGGGGAGAGGATGTTGCATCCAGAGTTAGAAGTGTGGTAGACCTTCCAGCAGCCGAAGTAAGATATCACCGTACTTGCTTCAGTCAGTTTATGAAACAACCCACCACTCGTTCAACAGGTAGACCTTTGTGCAGTGAAAATGCCAAAGAAATGCAGCGTCTTTGTGAATACATCCAAGAATGTGAAGAGTGTCAATTCTCCCTTCAAGAACTACTAACAGAAATGAAAGAATTCCTCCCAGAGAACGCAGAATGTACATCCG
>JAGDQP010029427.1:2846-23374 GCA_022664845.1 Lepisma saccharinum | reverse complement strand
GGGGGGGGGGGGCGGACAAAACAAACAAGAAACACAAGATTCCCATTACATGCTGTTGGAAATTGCGCACTTGCGGTAAAATGTCACCGGTAGGTCGAAATTGATTGGCCAAAGATGACTAGCTGGTCAGTGAGAATGAAACAATGAATGTAATTCGTGGTATATAGTGCACGCTTTATTGAGAATAACTTTTTGCTGCGCAAGAACACCAGATGTATTTTATATACATAAAACTAAGCAAAAATGGTCGACTATTGGAAGGCGGTCGACTAATGACAAACTTACCCTATTTTACTGAAAATGTAAAAAAAAAAAAAAAAAAAAAAATTAGAAAAGATTCTTCCATAATATCTCAATATAATTTTAATAAACATTATATTTGAATGCCAAGCGTGTATATTCTTTTGTGAGCACTACGAACTGGTGGCAAATACTCCATGAAAAACTTTATATCGTAGTTCTTGACTTATACAATCTAACCAAAACAGTGCACTGTGCTAGCCACCATTCGCCACGCACGTATCAACAATTTCTATCCCCAAGATTTCTTGGTCATAAACAAAAGAGAGATGAAAGGAGCGAAATAGCTATGCTGCTGCCATCAGCGGTTGTATCAGGCAAACAGAGAACTGATGTCGCTTGTAAAGAATCATAAACGTTGTAATTAATACTGATAATTATCCCAAACATAACGGGTGTTACGCGCGGACACATTCGAACACAAATAAACATTACTAATGAAGAAATGATTTGAATTATAACACCACTGTAACAAAGAACTTTTCCAGGTTTAATTTGCTTCCAAAAAGAAAGTTTTCACCTTCTAATTTCCTTTCAATATCAAAAAAGAAGGCAGAGATCCATTCGCTAAGTGTCTTACGGAGATTGGTTAAATATTGAATACGACGGAATGTTCTACTGCATACAATGTTTATGGTATTAGTTTGAGCTGCCCATAGCGGTTCTTATACATGTTTAAGACTCTTGAGCCAAACCTGTAAGCATAAGCACTCTGAATGAATGATGCATTTGGGATTTGAGCAACTCGAATCTTCAGTTTTCGAGAGGAGCATCAAAGAAATCACAGTTAACGGGAAAAAGCAGCTATTTTTACAGGCGTGTTTAATCATGTTGTTGAATATTTGAGTACTGAACTGATTATAAGTGCATGAAGATTGATGATACAAGCATTACGGCCCTAGTTGGAGGTCTATATCAATGTTATCGAGCAAGATTCTCTCACAAAAGCGTTTGGTATTAAAGTTAAATATAGCTACGTTCTTTGTAACAGTGGTGCCATAGTTCAATACAAGACAAGGAAGAAAGAAATATATATATATATTACATGTACGCTAAGGTTCTAAGGTGTACTGTCAAAATAACGTCAATAGATCAGTTCAGTGGACAACTATTAGCACAGTTACCCTACATAAGAAACAACAGTTTTGTTAAATTGCTAATTCAAAATTGAACAAAGATTTTCTGTAATTTTCTAACTAAATTCTGATTTGCATTACCTTGTGTTTAAGGCAAAACAGAACTCAACGATAATTTCGGTAAGTCCTCCTAGCTTCCTCCAGATGCGTTTCAAAATGGTATACTTTCGTATAGATAAAGAGATATGAGCCAATCACATTGTGTCTCTGTGTTGTTCGTTGATGATTGGCTAATCCATATTCTTTCAATAGCCGCTTCATTTGTCCTTAAAAATAGATTGTGACATTCTATTCTTTGAATACATAGCCAATAACAGAGTCTTCTATTTTTTTTCTCTCTCTAAGCTCTGATTGTTAGGTGTATTTTGTTAATCTTATTTTGATTCGTTAATATTGTCTTAACAGAACTGAAAACGAAACCAATGTTTAGTTAGAAATGACAGAATACATTGTAAATAATTGTATCAAGTCAACATAAGTACTGTAAACATTATTATCATATTATGCGGAAATAACATAATACAAAAAAACAAAAGAACATTAACTCTTTTTAATAGATTATTTATTTTTCTGAACCTTTTCCCTTACTACGTTATATATTTTTATTACTACAAGTTATATTTATAGAATGGGATGGATCAGCAAAAGCGTGGTTGCCTCGTTGTCGGAAACACCGAACTCAATTTAAGATTGCTTTTCTAAAAAAAAATTCGATATTCAACATCAATATTATTGGCTATTTGAAGAACAATTGAAATATATGTATAGGGGAAGGCTGAACAAACTGGCAGATGTAGCTTTATTTGACTGTAGTGTGTATAGTTTAAGCAACTAGCCAGAATGCCTTTCGGCTCCAATGATACTTGCATCTACACAGGGATATAGTTAAGTATTTCACTGTTGTTTTCACTTTACCTAAAAATTCAATGTTCTCCCCGCAAAAAGTCAATTCTCCCCGTTTATCCAACCAATCTTTTAAATCAACAGTAAATTTCACACTGATACAGTTTGGAAGGCTTTTTTAAAATTGAAATTACTTGAGGTAGGCACAGGCTACGAAAACAATTTTATACTATAAAATTAGAGAAAGGATCAAACTTTAAATTGGAATATGGTAAGATCTTGGAGCAACTGTCAACACGTCTTAAAATCTTCATTTTGTAAAAATCGTACCTTACTTTCCTTCGGTTATATCTAGAAGACGCCGTGATTGTACTTTCAATAAATGCAAAGCCGAGCTTCTTATCTGGCGAGCAGTGTAAACTTTATGCTTCAACTGTCTGAAATAGTTGTAAAACACTTCAATACGAAATTTCCAAGGTCTTTTTACCACGTGAATTTTACAGGGTGTTCACAAAGTAATTGTGCAATGGCAAAAGGCTAAGTAAATATTATAATAAAATTGAAGTATTCAACAATGGCTTTACATACCGTTACACGTATACACAAGCCACTAACACCATCTACCGACAAGTACAATGACGTATGTAAAACTATCACGTTATTTTAAACTTCTTAATGAACAATGACTGTTTGGATATCTGGTATAAAATACTTTTAATAAAAACCCTGGAAAAACATCAGTCCTAATGGCCGGTCACTGTAATCGAACCCAGGACATCGCGAATATTATATCCATCCATCAAAGAACACTATTGGTCATCAAAGAACACTAGTATTGCTACCTTTTTTCATTGAAAAATCCTGAAAGGATATTATTTCTTTCAAATCAGAGAGAAATTAACGTAAAACATTATGCACATATATGTATTGTTTGAGCCAAGCCAGCAAATTGTCTGTGTATAATGTCCAGTTGTACAAAAATTTTAATCCTGAGAATCAGTGAGTTTGTCTACGAGTCATAGATAAAGTAATTATTATAGATAATGAATTCTTATATTCTCAATCGCTTTTATGCCACCTGGTGTCAGCCAAGCCGAACTAAAAGTGAAGTAGCTAATAAGCTATGCGCAATACCTACGCTTTTAAGGTATTGCGGTCACATAAGATGAAGTATCAGATGCACGGCTCGCACACCGTGCTTTTCTCTCGGTTTCTAAATCGCATGCAAAAATAATTCTTGCATACCAGCAATATTTCTTTCCTAGTTCGGCTGGACTGACACTAGGTGGTATATTTGAAGAGTAACATAACATGGGACCTATCTATCTGCAATTATTTCGTCTATGACACGTAGATTAATTCGTGTATTAGATTAAATCAGCATTAAAATCAGAACTTCAAGTTAAAAGATAAAATTAATTATATGGGCGGTAACAGCACTATTGCTTATGCCCGTCCCCATAGGCTGAAGTCCATTAATTGTCACTTCTAAACTTAGCTGTTAAGAGAATTAAAACAATGAAGTCATAAAAATTGAAGTGTAAAAGGTCTTCAGAAACATCTTGCTGGTGCAAAGGACCAGAAATAAATAAAACCAAAGGTGTATTGGACCTTTAGTATAACAAGTTAAAAACAAAATGGCTGTGACAAAATATAATAAAATATTACAAGATAAAACTTAACACCTAATGGACATATAATTATCTCAAATAAACGTTGAGAGTGCTGTCTCTCGAATATATATAAGAACTCAATCGAGCACATCAGAATCATACCCTAGGACTCACGCCATGTCATTCGGGACGTTATAACGTTGTCTGAGATGATTATATCCAGTATATTCTAAGACCACTTGACGAATACTTAAATATTCATCGCATTTATTACAATACGGTGGATCCAAACGTCGCAACAGATACCCACGTGCCATGCAACTGTGTCCTATCCGTACACCGTAGGCGACATAAAAGCACTTCTTCACGCCTACTACCTCGGCAAAAACATTTCCAGAGATCCTCTTTGATGTCTTTTAACTTGTTAACAGCAATGTCATCGCAGGACCTATTTCCTGGATACGCCACTGAAATACAAATGTCTCTTGTAAACTAAACACAAGACAATGTAATACACTGACAATAATAATACTTTAATTATCTTCGCTAGCAGCTATTATGGACTTGTCTCAAAATAAAAACCAGCAATTAACTCACTTCACGGTGGAAAGATGGCGTTACGATGCGAAAAACGGTTCCCACAACGGGATGACGTCAGTGTAGGGATGATGGCGTAACTTGAAAGATTATCATGAAGAATAGTTTTAATTACTTCCTTGCGACAGAAGATGCAAGGAATGCTAACGAGTACTATGATGTGTCGAAAATTTCAACAGACTGATTTTAGCTTCTCTTTCATATTTTAAAGAAAGAAGAGTTAAAAGTTGTTTTTATGTTTGCGCGTGAGTCTGTTTACATCATTTTGTCACTTTGTTGCTCTATTTCTTGTATCTTTGACATGTATGAAGGATTTCATGAAATTTCTTCAGTAGGAAGAGATCAAAATAGGTTTAAATTTTTAATTTTTTTTTGAACATTAGCCCACTAACTGCAAATAATCATATTTGCTATTATAAATTTACAAATTATTAAATAAAAGTTCATACTTAACCGCGTTTCTAGAGTAGAACGTGCAGAAGATTATAAAATTATTAGGCTTGCTTTTCATGGACGCAAAGAATGAATGCGCCTAGAGCGCACATGAAAAGCAGGTCTTCAAAATGGCTGAATAAAAAATTGCAATTTAAAGTTTCAGTGCAACGAATAGAACAATTATAGATTCAAAACGTAGTATCTTAGAAGCGTCCTCTAAATTCAAATAGTGTGTAAGAAGTGGTTCATAACAGCTGTGGATGGAATGATGATCCATTTTAGATAGGAAGAAAACAGTTTTGGTTTGAGTTCAGCTTCTCTCGCACCTGTTTTGGATCTGATGAATGCTATAGTCTTTTCTTACAGTATTTTGATTTAATTTAATTTGCAATTTCCTTTATTTCAGCATGCGAGGTTCAGATAATACCGTTCTTTCATAACCCTTGCTAAATCATACAATGAAAATACACAGATAATAATTTAAAAAAACGAAACGAACATACATATATACACATACACAAATACATAATAGAAAAAAAAACAGAATTAAAAAACGTACATGAAAAGTGCCTTAGTTCAACAAACACACAAAAAAAGTTAGATATACAATGATAATGCATATTTAATAATTGAAAAAAAAAACACACACACAAATACAAAATAAAAAAAAAGACAATAATAAAAACCGCACGTACATGAAAAGTCCCGTATTACACAACACTATAAAAAACAAATGAAAGTTAAATATCACTGGTAGAAGAGTCTTTGCTGATTAAGCAAATATACACTTAGAAGAGTTTTGAATTCATTAAGCGTTTTTGTACATGTAATTGCATTTGGCAAGGAATTCCAGGCTTTCGCAGCTGATACAGAAAATGTGTGTGAGTTTGTATCTTGGAACATCATATGTTGACCTATTACGTGTAACGTACTTACGGATACTAGACCTAGAGATAAGTTTTCCATGGAGATAAGCGGGTGTTTTCTTGTGAATGATGTTGTGAATTGTGCAACAGAAACGAAAGAACCTTCTTCGATACATTGTCAAAATATGTTCTCCTTTAATACAGGGAGAATATGTTCGAATTTACGAAGGTTGAAAGCAAATCGAATACAGCATTTTTGACTCTTTGAATGGATCTGACTTTGTTGATTTGAAGGGAAGAGCCATATACGGCATCACAGTAATCGAACAAGGGCATAATTAGTGTATGTATTAAATACAATTTATTTTTGCCGTGAGCAAGTCACGTGATCTATATAGGCATCTTAAGTCATTTAGTGCACGTGAGCATACGTTAGCTACATGAGGATTCAAGTTAAGATTTATGTCAATTAATAATCCAAGGTATTTAATATCTGATGGTATAGTTACTCAACTTTACGTTTAGTTCCGATGTCTTCAGTTTCTGAAGTTGGGTAGCTGTCCCTATGACTGTATAGGTACATTTCGATAGATTAATTAGTAACCCGTTTTCGCTACTTCAATTGTGTATATTTTGCAGATCTTCATTAAGAAGATTTATTGTTCGCTTCATATTTCCTGGTGAGGATTTAATAAATAACTGCGTGTCATCGGCGTAACAGTGAATTTGGGCGTTTTTAAAAACTGAAAGTAAATCTGAAACATACAAAGAAAATAAAGTTGGGCCTAATATTGATCCTTGAGGAACACCTCTTTTCAGAGACAAAGGCTCAGAAATTTTAATGTCAGGAGACTTCAGAAAAACACGTTGTTCTCTACCTTGTAAATATGATTTGAACCAATCAATACTTATAGCAGAAAAAATATTTTCTCCTATTAGCACTCCGTCTGTAACAGTCTAGCACCTAAATGGAAATAGATAGAGGGAAACTGACTTCAGAATCAGGGCTCATTTTCATGAAAGCTTCCATTGCTTGCGATTTGGGTGAATAGTCAATTGAAACACGTGGTGTAGTTTTATTACGTGTTGTTATACGTGTTTCAATTGGCTATTCACCAAATCGCAAGTAACGCAAGCGGGCTTGAAACTTACCTTACAATATAACACGTGTTTCAACTAGCTACTCACCCAAATCGCAAGCAAAGCAAGCTTTCATGAAAATCAGCCCTCACACCACAACCTTTTCGAACGGTATTTCTATACTGTATATTTGTGTGAAATTTGATATGCTATCGGCAGTGGTGATAGTCAGCCGTTTCGGACAGGTTTGCGCGAATCGGTTGTTAACATATTTGATTGGTTCGTCGAATCAGTTGTTAGTAATCTGTGCATTGGGATGATGAAATGAATTTCCAACTAGAGCCGCAAAGGTTGTTTGTAAAGTTTGTCTGACCCTATATTTTCATTTTATTGATAGAAAAGAAAAAGGAATGCTGTCTAGGTTGAGAGAATAGAAGCTTTTGGAAGATCTTGCTTTGATGACTATCATTGTAGAAGAGAGGTCACTGCTTTTCTTGCCCCTTCGAAGACAACATACTGTTATTATGAAAGATGATATACTGAGTAGAATGGCTGGGATGGCTTTCCTGCTTAATGAGTGAAACTAAATGCGAGTAGAATCTCGTGATTAAGGAAAGCATAACTTCTGTCATCTTTAAGATATTCTGTTGTGAAGGAATGAAAGCTTTCAGGGATTTTGAAGAGATTATTAATAGAATACAGACAGTCACGAACAGTTGTTTTTTACTTTGGTATAATATCTCCACTGGACATCGGGACTTTCCTTACTAATAATTCCTTTATTTCCTTCACCATCACTTCCTGCACCACCAACAACGTACAAATTGTACAAAACCCCAAGAATGTTCTAATAGAAGACATATAGCTATCTCATGCCCAGCGAAAGAGTGAAAAAAGAAAAGAAAACTGAGCATCGACCAAGGTGGCGCATCTGATTGGCTAGCAGACAAGTATAGAGCTTGCCACCATCCTTGTTAGCCGAGAACAATGCTTTTGATTGGAGTAAGTGGGATAAGTGGGCGGGACTAAGCTGTGACGTTTGGCTTCATGTTCTTGACGAAATTGCATATCCTCTACTAGAACATCCTTGCAAAAACCTTACTTTTAAAAACTTTGTGCACTTTGCTATTTTGTTATCAGATCCTTAAGGCCGGCTTTTCATGCAGGTGCTAGCCGTTGCTTTGCTTTCAATTTGGCTGAGTAGACAATTGCAAAACGTTTTATAGTATTTCTATCGGCTAATCACAGAAATCCCAAGCAAAGCACGCGGTTGGCATGTACATGAAAAGTCGGTCTATATTTATATTATAAACACAGAACGATAATAAGTGTTACTCCGTATGCTACCAATAGTACAAAGAACTTGTGCTGCCATCTAACGGATTGGACTGTCAACTTATCAGTTTAGCTTGAGTGAGCTCGAGAGACAAAGTCGAGAAACCGTCGAATCTGATTGGTTCTTATTATTTGAGGAATATCTTCTGCATGGCATTTATTGAAATATTTCCTCTATTTAACCGAAATAAATTAACCTTTTTTAAAACTGTTATTTTCTTATGTTTCTGTTTCACTGTGTATTATTCGAGGTATCATCATTTTAGGTGCTAGCATTTGTCTGGTGTGACCAATGACCTCTGTCTAAAAGCGATACTGGACTGACTGCTTCCATTGAAAATGTTATGAATATATGAAACCAGGGAGCGGAGAGAACACTTGATCTCCTTTGTCCACTTCCAGTCTGAACCAATTTGGACCAAATTTTCAGTACTAACAGTTATTTTTTTTTTGTGATTGTTTTCGCTGTAAGATTCGTTTTATGATTTATGCATTAATTCCTACAAAAATAGTAAATATTATTTACGGAATTTGCTATGATATGCAGAGTACGTATAGCAATTATTATATGGATAACTCAGGAATTAAGACTTACATAAAAATCGGACCACACAGCGATAAGATGCATATAAAACTGAGTTAGAACTGAGAAATTGGTCCACAGTGGGTTAGATTGAAAGTGGACAAACGAGTTTAAATATTTGTTTTGGCGTCTATCTTTGAACACTAATCAGTCATTCCAGTATCATTACGTAGAGCTCCATGGGTGTGACCGAGGAAAATCATGGAAATCTCACTGATAATATTCGGCACCGTTTGTGGGACCTCCTAATTAAAAGACAAATACAGTTCTGCTTTATCTGTATAATCATTACTGACAATATAATCATGTAGTTTTAAGCACTGTATTAGCTTTGAAAATTCCGTAATATTATTTGATGGTACGGCGAAAGTATGAATTTCAGTTTAGTGGTACGCCAGTGCCAGTCTAAAAGTTTGAAATCCCCCTACTCTAGACGGTCTACCATAAACATGGCTGCCATGAAAATAAAATAATTAATTTAGTTTTTTTTATTAATTTAGTCTTAGTACTTACGTCATTGAGATAACAATATGGAGTTTTTCGTACTTTGAATTTTCGAACACAAAAATAAATGAATTTTCAAAAAGAAAAATATTTACTTGCACCATAAAGATGGCGTCTGATAGAATAAGAGGAGGTGGGGGAAATGCTGCGCAGGTAGGTAATATCGAGCAGTGAAGTTTCTCATAGTATTTAATACTTGATTTGGTATTGGGTAGTGGTGACCTCTGGTGGCACATTGCCCAATTACTTTAGCGAGTTCGTAATTCTCTGGCGTCATTAGTACATGTCATCAAGTGTTAAATTATTTAGCATAATTTTCTTGTTATTTCTGTAGTTTATTGAAAGTGTGGATGCTCTATAACGAATTGGAGCAGAAACCAATGCAAATTTGAGGTGAGTAGTGTATATACATACATACGTGTGCATAATTCACTTATTTTCTGTATATGCAATTCAATTATATTGCATTTTAGGATCAAAGGCTGTCACGGGATAATTCTGTGCTCACGTTTTTTTACTGCGTACCATCTCCCTTCTGAATTAACATTATAATTACTTATCATATTCTTAACACATAGCTAAAAATCACAGTCTACCTGTTTACTTTCTAAATAAACATTGTAGTGGTACGGAGAAAGTATATTTTTTATTAATCTGTTTAGTATCTTTATCAATCAATATTTTACGTTTTATAGTTTTGTAAAAGTATGGTAAAAACACTAAACATGATTCTCTGAATAACATTTGAATACTAATAAATAGTTTGGCTTTATTCGATATAATCTTTACTTCGCATACTTTCAAGAATAAGGAACTAAGATCAAAATTCCTTCACTGAAACATCATAATCTTATTTTGTGAAGAACAAATATTAAAGCTTTAGACGAAACATCCTTGGTAGACCTATCTTTGCTTTTTATATGCACGCAGAATTACCCCATACTATGCGCAATAATTCTCCCACAGGGTGAGTAATATTTCGCAAATGTTGAGTCTAATATAGATAATTATTTCTTGAAACTGAATAGCAGCAATGACATAAAATATGGCTTCTATTGAAGTACACAGTTTAAATATTACAGCCATGTAGTTGTCATTCTTTATATGTACAATGTAAGGTGCTATAAACAAAAATCCCCTCACCTTCCTATACTCTCGGCCTGAGCCTTACATGCCTAAAGTTAATTAATAAAAAATGCAAATTCAAAATACCTATACCCAGTACATACATTGGAGGTTACTCTATTATTCACATTCAATGTAAGAGAAATTCTATATCGTGAAAGACGTCATCATATTTACTATAAAAAATACACTATGAAAAAAAAAACAGCATTAGACGACTGTGTAGATGCATGGATCTAAATACGGAAGGCGGATCTACTTCTAGCGACCCGAAATTGAAGCCAGCACAAGCCGTGTGTATCTGGCTGGTGTAATTGATTAAAAAAATACAACAACTGAACATCACGTTCCGTACAATACCATAGTTAAAATTGTCCAATTTTCCTCCTCTCTTCCTTAGCAAGATCTTCATCCATTCTTTGCTTCCACACACTCAGCCATAGGCTGAAACAGCCTCTCGTTCGTTTCGTCATTGTTTTTTTCTCTCATCTCTGATGTCAGTTAGTTACTTTTGTTAATCATCTTTTTTTATTATTCTTGAGTTATTATTCTGTGAATTATTCACGACATTTGTGAGCCTTCTGTAGCAGGTTCGCAGTTCGGGAAATGAAAAAAACTTTCTGTAGCAGTCACGCTTGGCGATTAGTAGGCGATGGCTGCGGGTATGTAAGAGACGATGTCGGTAATGGTGAACGTTAAAAAGTAACTGTTCAGCCCATAGTAAAAATTGATGGGACCTGTTAAACGACGCTAACGGGGTAAATTAAAGTTCTAAGTGAGGCCTTCGAGATTTAAAACTCCCTTCAATGACAAGGAGTTTTGTCCGAGAAAGTGATGCTGAATGACGGAAACTAATTGAGAATTTAGGTACGAAATTTATTTTAGTGCTTATCTAGCGAGGACCTTTTTGGGATGTGTATGATGTTTAGGTTGAGAAACTTTCTTCTCCCTTACAGTTCTGGAGATTGTTTCGACTGTTAAATTAATTCAAACTGTCCTTTAGTTATTGTAAATTTGGATATATTGAAACCAGCTTTATAAGTGCACAAGTGGTTATAGTATTTTCGATTATTTTTCATCATTAAATGTGATTAATATTTTCCTTCATGTTGATGAGTGTAGAAAACAATATGATGGGCTAAATTTGCGATAAGGGAGCACTGGCCTACCCCCCCCCCCCTCTTCATTTCTTTCCATCATGTAGATTTTAACCTCTAAACATCCTCTGTGTGGCTGGTTGATACTAAGGTTTTCATAGAGTTAGGATTTTGGTTTGTTCTCTAGAGTAAATTTCGTTTTCGGCTTCCCGCAACGACACTTGAAGCGATGGGTCTTAAAATTGGGAAATATTTTTCAGTGTTCTTTTACTTTTGGCAAAGAAAATTGATCCGTCTTGCACTTGCTATGTATTTACGTTTTCTTAGGTTTATCGTTTTGGCATGCTGAATAAATAGTTACCTAACCTAATGAGCATGCTAATAAATGCATGAAATCCTATGAAATGACTTAACCTAACCCAGTCTAAACGATTAAATTTGTTTACATCCCCAAAATTCTTGTGTCTGAGTAGGTTAGTTTTCGTTAGGAAAGGTGTGTTCAGAATGTAAAAGATGCGATGTTCCTTTTAAGAAAAGTTTGCCCTGCACTGAACAATTGCTTTGACACGGTATTAGAAATTGTTCCCTTGCCTGTTATGCGTTTGATACTGCACTCGACTATCATTATTACTGCTCAAACCAGAGAGTAAAAGCGATACTATCGGTAACTGAATGTGGTGCAACGGAAAGTATGTAGTATGGGTCAGCCAACATCAAATAGATTTTTTTCCTTTCCATAAGATCACTCACTGTCCTACGTATGATTCAAAGTAGTTCAGAATGCACATTTACTGAATAACACCTGTTTGTACAATAAATGGTATGTATATAAAAGATTAACCCTTTATGTGATATGCACTCTGTTATCTGGTTTATTGGCTGACCTACCTGTTTGTTTTCTTTCAGTATCTGGTTTCTTTTTGTTTGTGAAAGAAGTGTGCATGTAAGTTAAAGGTTCTGTTTTGCAAGAATGTAGCAAGTACTATTACTGTTTCTGTTGTACCTATTTCCCTTTGCATGTCCAAGTATGTGTTTAACTAACTGTTATTTATGCAACTAATAAATTGATGTGAAAAATAACAATAAATGTCGTGACAGTGATTTAACCTTAAGGTTGCTCATCCTGATATTTTAATGAGGTTATAAAAACTGTTTATATTAACTATTTGGGAATCAAATCTAACAGTGATAAAACCAAAGCTAATGTTTTTTTTCTTTCTCACCCATGCTTTGATATCAATGTAAATTGCGAATCGCTGTCATTCTTATTTCTCTTTTCCTCAGAGAGTGGTGTAAAGTTTCGGAATTTATTTATATTTAAATTTTTCTTCAATCCGCGAAAGGTGACTCTTGCCTGTGATGATTTTTCTGACGAAAGTTTGGGGTTGGGGCTGTCAGACTTCGTCTGGTGCATTGTTAGTTTGGATATCTTGTGGGCCCATGCGAAGTGAGTTTTGATTAAGCCCCACTCTCCCAGAACTGTTGAGAATTTGAGTTTGGGTGTTAGTACTGGAGAAATGAATGATATATATATTCAAAATTTAGTGCTCGATTGTGCTCCAGTTCTACTTTGAAGGTTCTGCATTTATGTGACAAGTTTCTGCTTGCAGACTGGTATAATTTTTGTTTTAATGATTTTTTTTTATTTATTTCATTTTTTTTTTTTTAATCTTTACCGATGTTTGGAGAAGCTGGCATTTGTTCCTTAAGCTTTGGACATATGTTTTAAATATTGCTCTCTCTCTTTCTCTCCGCCCTCCTGATTTTTGCTCATGTTTTTACCCTCCTGCCTTCAGTTTGCCTGCCTGTTCTACGAGTGTTGTGAACAGGGATTTATCTCGGCGAAAGGTTGCTTTGGACTAGGGTGATGTCATGTACTTAGGCTCGGTTCTTGATGCCTGCTTTTGCTGCCTTGAGCGGACTAGTCTTTCTTTGCTTTTGATTCTCTTTCTTTCTTTGGTTTGCACCCTAGTCTGTCTGTTTTGAGAATATGGACTGAGAATATCTGGACTTCGACATTTTATATTTGTTTTGAATGTGGCCCTGCTGGAGCTTCCAGGGGCACGTTGCGCCTCGTTTGTGCGCTTTATTGTGACACCACCGACCTGAACTTTTCTTGTAGGACGTTACAATATTTAATGGCAATTCTGCCAGTGATAGCTGTTCGAGCTGTCTGGTTGGATACGTTTGCGTCCTCCTTTTTGCGGGGTTTTACAAGGCTAACCAATAAGATGCAAGTAAATCCCAATTCACCAGGCAAGATTAATCGAAAACCGACGTCAAGTTTACTCAGCTTAATTGTATTGGGCCAGTCTACTGTATTTACATCCATGTGTAGATGCAGTAGAAAATAATACTACCAAATAACACAAAATATTGGTTACTAAAGTGTTTCATCATTTATATTTTTGTTTTTACCGATTCATGGCGAATGGTCGATTATATTACTTCTTGCAAAACGAAGAATGTTCTAGCTTGCAATTCTCAGACACCATTATCTACTAGAATTATTCACCATAAAAGACCATAAAGAAAGTATCGTCACCTGATAGGATTCGGCTTAGATTTTGTTTTTTGTTATACACATTGAGTGCATTCAACGCAGTGAACTGTTCTGTGAGCAAAGATTTATAGAACTAACTATAGGTAGATTGTCAGATGTGACGTCATTGACAACTAAGATATTAGAATTAGTTGATAGACCAAAATTGCAAAACCTGAATCTGACATCCTGTTAGTTTTATAAACTCTTGTCCACAGAGTAGCTCACTGCGTTGAATTCAGTGTGCGAATTAACAGGGATTTCCCCCCCTGGCAAATAAGTTCCCCTTCCTGACAAATATATTTTTCGTCCTGCCAGGGATAAATTTATCCCCCCTAAGAAGATGTTTCGATCAAGATTAGATAGAAAATCAGAACATTTTTATTTGTCAGAAGTTGAAACTATTTTAATACAAGGGTATATGAACTTTTACTGGCAGTTAGAAAGCCTGTTTCGAAGTCATTTCTTTTGTGATGTTTATGAAATAGCTTAATGTGAAAGATTTGGTATGATTGATTTGATTTGGTAACCTCCTATTGGAAAATGGGACTCTCTTTCCGCTGTTCTAATGATTACCGTCGTTGACTGCTGATCTTGTGGTTCCGGGTTCGATTCCCGGCTCTGCCAAGGGATTTTTCTCGAAGGCTAGAGGGTCTGGAAAGGAGCCCACCAGCATGATGATGTAATTGGTGAGCTGCTGTGAATAAAAGACAGTGGCGATCACAGTTGAGAGCTTCGGCCCTCCTCTCCCAACACGTCTGGTCAGCGTGCGAGCAGTAGACCAACTCCTCCCTTCGTGGAGAGGCCTCATCCACTAGTGGATTGAATATGGCTGTGATTTATATATATATATATTACCTTTTGAGATCCGTGCGTTATGTTTTATTCCCCCCTGGTTAAAAAGTTTAATTCGCACACTGTTTTGCCTCAAATATGTTCAAATGTTGTGAAGGTTTATTCGAACACTCCAAGAAAGCATTTTCGCAACTGTGTAGAAACTTTAAAGTGATATTTTTATTTGTCTAAAGCTTTTACACCACTCGAAGCCTGCGGATTGTATTTTCGTATCTCGATTCGGCAATGATATCGAACTAACTACTACGGAACTTTAAACAAAATACTACGCTGTAATACGCTAAAAAAACTTTTAAAAATCCTAAAATATGACTTTGTTTGAAATCCTAGAACAAATAATAAAACCTAATTTGAGTTTTTTGGAACCTACAAAAGTTCGGAGCTTGGTGATAATAATCGCTGTATTTGTACTTACCATGAGATAAAATATAGTTAGTCAATCTATGTAATAGAAAATGGATTTCTTCCTGGATTTGAGTTATGGAATTTGCTTCTAGTTTTTAATGGATAAATCACTGTTTCGTTACGCATGAAATACTATCCGAGAAACTTGCTTGCTAAGGGGACTGACGCTTCTGCAATTCTTACGCTTGATATGCATCTTACTAGAGTTTTGCCGGGCCAAGTATGATGCTTTGTACCACAGTCCATGCAATACAAGAAAGAGACAATTTCAATCTTTTCTAGAATGGACCGTAGTGTATTGATGTCCAATAGGCCCTCATCGCCTAAGGTCGCATTACATCGGGATAAGAAATCTAATTCCTTTGAGATTTCTTCCGGCAGGTTTTATTCCAAAGGCGATGACTCCCTTCCCGCCGTTGCCCTCGATGTAATGTCACAGACCTAGTTAAGTGCAGAAGTTTTAAATGTCAAAGACGATACCGACTGGAGTTTTAATGTCGGTATCCCTCGCGTCCGAACCCTCTGTAGGAGCATCTTGAATTGTCAGCGGAATACCCCCTGGTCTCTCGCGGTGACCTGTCCTGATGGCAAATCATCAGAGAGAGCAGGGAAAGAACTCTCCTGACAATTCAGGATGTTTCGTCACAAGCAGAACCTTACCGAAAGTTAAAAACCTAAAGATATTTCTTAGTAACAGCTGTTTATTGTTGCAGAACAATCATGTGTCAGTGGAACGAACAGTTGTGACATCAACAATATTCAATCTTATTTTACATTTGATTTATAGCAATTTTTATTTTCAATTTTTAAGAATATGTTAAAGCAGCTGCAGAGAGGCTGTGAAGAACATGGATTGAAAATAAACGCAAAGGAAACTAAAAGAATTGTAATAGGAGCAAATGGATCCACAGCAATATCAACAACAATGGAAGCGAAAAGGTAGAACACTTATCCGGTTTCAAGTATCTGTGAAATATTATTACAAGTGAGAAAATGAAATACGAAAACATAACATCAACAACGAAACATAGAAATGGATCAAGTCTGAAGATGCTGAATGCGGAAATGCTGACGAGAGTAACAATACTGGAGGCGATAAAGAGAGAGAAGCTGGTTAGAGCATTAGCTGCATAGAGATTGAACATTAAGGGATATAAATAAAAGTATGATAAGGAAAAACTAGGAACAAGATGAATCCAACACCTTAGACAATATTAAGGAAGATAAATCTATGCTGAGGCAAAAAAGGAGAGAGCTGAATGGAGAAGGCTTAATGTGAGTTGAAAGACAGTTTTCAGTACAACATTAATAATAATGATGTTGACTCCCCGAATCAAGTAAAAAATGACATGACCTATTCGCTACCACACTGATTAAAATAATGATATAAAATTTGTGCTTTTTTACTTTTTGTTTGCAGTTATTTCTCTAGTAATGCAAGGGTATGAACTTTTACTGGCAGTTAAGAAGCCTGTTCGGAAGTCATTTCTTTTGTGATGCGTACGAAATAGCTTAATGTGAAATTTTTAGTATGATTGATTTGATTTGGCAACCTCCTATCTCTTTCCGCTGGTCTAGTGATTACCGTCTCTGACTGCTGATCTTGTGGTTCCGGGTTCGATTCCCGGCTCTGCCAACATATTTTTTCCAAAGCGAGAGGGTCTAGAACGGTGCCCACTGCCCACCCAGCATGGTGATGCAATTGGGAGCTGCTGTGAATAAAATACAGTGGCGATCACAGTTGAGAGCTTGGACCCTCCTCTCCCAACATGTCTGGTCAGCGTGCGAGCAGTAGACCAATTCGTCCCTTCGAGAGAAGCCTCATCCAGTAGTGGATTGAATATGGCTGTGAGTTTTATATAGGTTAGGAAAGTTTGATGCTTTTTGTGTCTTTCTACGCTGGACCATATGAATTATGCTCATGTTTCCCATTGAGCTGTACGTAGCAATACTGGAGTGCTTGATTGACATCTAAAGATAGACGCTAGAGCAAATATTTAACCTCGTTCCTCAAAATTTTGGTTTAAACCAGCGTCGGATCATAATAATAAATACGGTCGTAATTGTAATATGCCAAATTCTATTTTTTTTTCTTCACTTTCCGTGTCAAAAGCGTGTCTTTTGTACTAGGAACGATTAGTGGAGGTTAGGACGTTGAAACGTCTCACTTTCACTTTTAAAGCTACTAGACTTTGTTGTACGTACAGGGCCGCCCACAGGGGGGATGTATGGCGCAAGTGGCGCCATTGCGAAAATTTTTTGGGTGGAATATAAAATTTGGGGGGATTCTACTCTACTGTCGAACTAGCAATTTTACTGTCGTCTGTCAGAATAGAATTAAAACGCGATTTTGAGAAGCTAATTTTCAAAATTTTCCCGGAGGTGAACCCCGTACCCCCTGCTTGGATACTTGATGAATGAAGTACCGCGCAAGTAGCTGTGTGAAATAAAAGGTTGTTTGGTTTTAAGGGAGATCTGTACCATCATCCTTGGGGTGGGTGGGTGAGGGGATTCTAGTTTAGTGTCGAACTGGCGATTTTAATGTCATAGTAAGCATTGAAACACGATTTTGAGCATGTAATTTTCAAACATTTCCCGGGGTAGGACCTCCCGATCTCCCCGCTTGGGCACTTGATGAATTAAATACCGGCTAAGTAGGGAAGGAAAGTTTGGTTGGTTGGTTTTCTCCCCCTGGTGCACACTTTAGAGTGAATAGTAGCTCTGAGACGTGTTTGTAACTGTTTTATGAATTGTGTTACGGTGATTGTTGTTACTGCTCATCAACTACGACCCAAAATTAATAAAGCTTGAATTTGTGTTTCGATAATCAGATGATGATGACCACGGTAATTATGAGGTATACTGATATACTCTATTCATTAAACTTGATCAATTAAGGTCATTGCACACGATTTCTTTTTCCACGCAACTTTAGGAGTGGAAAGTTGAATGGGCGGTTTTCCTAATTCCACCAGATGTCTCCACCGCTGGATGATAGGATATTCATTTGTACATAGCAAAGTCCCGCCCTGTACACTGTCACAGGCCGATTGACGAGTGACAACAAGTGACATCGCTGGTCAATTTACCACTTACAATTAGAAGGGTAGGACTGTGCTATGTACATCATCCAGCGGTGGAGATATCTGGTGGAATCAGGAAAACCACCCATTCAACTTTCCACTCCTAAAGTTGCTTGGAAAATGGAACCGTGTGCAGTGACCTTTAGTCCTTGAATCCTGATTTTCGAAAATTCTTAAGTAAAACCTAAATGTAATGTATTTTTAATTCTGAACGAAAATATGAACGCTTTGTTGAAAACAGCTTGTATAGCATTTATGATTAAAGGTACTTCCTTTAAGGGAGTGAACAGAATGTTAACGCAATTTTTAAAAACTGTTCGTGGAGAGATTAAAAAACGTAGACATATCTATTTTACTTTAACCCTCGCATTGCCAAGCTGTTCGACACCTTTATTTTACCAAGCGGGTATTTTGACTATTCCAGTACGATTTAAATATTTTGGGTTAATAAACTTCCCAAACCACCATTTTGTCTTATTTACAAAAGATAAATCTTTACAGCTCGTGTGTATATTTTATCTCTTTTCAGATTACCGGTAATTGAAGAAGGTGACGTTCGAGTTTCATCTGCGTCAAGTTCAAGCACTAGTCAAAACTGCAATGAAATTACGCACTGCGAAAAGGTCACATTAAGTTCTGAGTCTGACAATAAAAAAACACACGATGTTAAATTAACGTATGTATCATATTGTCCCGATGCAGAAATTGAATTTTCCGTCAACGAGCCTGACCTGCCATCAGAAGAACGTCTCATTCTTCAAAATGAACAGGAAAAAATGACCAAGCCTTCCCTTTGAACGGGAACTTCTACTTGTTCGGATGATTCAACTTCAACAGATCCAGCTTACTATGCAAACAAGAACCTTTCACCAGAACTTATTAATCAGGCTTTAAAATTAGAATCCCAAAATCTAAACTCGATGGATTTTCCCTCTTCGTGTGGAAGGAAATTCAATCCGAAAGTTAAGAAAATTCTGCTACCAAACGGAACCACAAAAGAACGGAAATGACTTGTTTATAGTAAACACAGTGATGCTGTATTTTGCTTGCATTGTCTCTTATTTTCTTTACAAACAGAAAGACATATATGAGGCACTACAGGTTATAGGGGATGAACAGGCCATAGGGGAGATAGAGACATAGAACTCCATGAAAAATAAAAAAAAACATATATCTTCGCAAATTGCAAGGCTTCAGTGGATCTGTAAACAAAGGGTTGACAAAGATTTGACTGAACAAGGTGATGGTAAATCACGATCGTGAAGTTTTATCTGTCATTATAGACTACTGCCGTTATCTAGCGGAGGAGATGTTGCCCTTTAGAAATAAAGACTCATTGGATGGAAAACTTGTAAATCTTTTCAAAGTGCAAATATAACCCGGACGCAAGAGTTTATTTGGATAAGCTTAAGAAATCAAAAGAAAGAAAGAAAAATCTCGGATCTAATCTGCTTAGTTACAGGAACATATTTGATTTAATAAACATTATGAATGATATAGTTGTTTCAAAAATCGTGAAGCATGTTAATGAAACCAATACGTACTCCATAATTCTTGACTCTACACAAGATGTAAGCAAAAAGGAATGTACAACCGTGTTAGTTAGATATGTCGAACACAGAGATGGGCGTGGAGAAATTAAAAAGAATGTGAAGCCAGAGGAGCGACTTGTTAAGGTGTGTACCAGCGAAGACACAACGGGCGAACACTTGTCATCTGAGCTGTTTAGTACTCTGCGAACAATTGGTATTGATACGAGTGGTATTGTAGGCCAGAGTATGGATGGTGCGGGGAACATGTGTGGTAGATTTAATGGACTTAAGTCATTTATACTCAGAGAATGCCCTAAAGCTTACTATATTTGGTGTTGTACACACAGGTTTGCCTTGGTCGATGAGAACTCTATGGATATTTGCCCTCAAGTACGAGACATATTCTCAATTCTACAAGAGCTCTACGTGTTTATATCTGGCCACAAAAGGCATCACACGTTCATTGAAAAGTTGAAAAAAGGTCCATGTAAGGGTAGAAGAATGCGACTAAAAACAGTCAACACGACCAGGGAGTACGCTACACCCCCCTAACACCCTCCCTAGACTTCGACAACACCCCCCTAAGGAAAATTTCTG
>JAGDQP010029426.1:5330-23374 GCA_022664845.1 Lepisma saccharinum | reverse complement strand
TTTTTTTAGAAACGTCAAAGTGACACTTAACAGACAATCAGTGAACGTGTGTGTTACGTTTAGTTCCTTCCAGAGGCTTCGACAAGAAAAGATTTTCTCTACACACACGTATTATGCATTGTCACGAGACTTCTTAGAACCTACGTGCACTATGTTTAATAACACTATAAAAATATTGTTTAGAGAGTAAACGTTTACTCTTCACGCTGTTGGTTTTAAAAACAGAGATTGCTGTGTAAGTAGGACCTCTATACGTCGCATTCACTTATGTTTGAGCAAGCGGTTACATTGCAAAATGCGTATTTATATACGAGGCACGAAACAAAAATTTCACACTTTGTGTATTGGCTTTCAAACATTTTTTTCGGTTGCATAAATACTATTATTGTGGTAAAATATAAGAAAAACGTTAATTACGCTAATAGCCTATGATAGAACAGACCTTCCAAGCTTTCTATAGCTATACTTTGCGGTAGCATATTGTTGTTGATTACAGCCTTCTATATTATTTTAATTTTCAGATTGAATATAACAACTGTTGAGGATTGAGTACGATAATAGGGTATTACAGCAAAAGACTCGCGGTGTTCTATAGTAATTGTTGTTTGAGCAGGTGGGAGAATTGCAATATAGTACGTGTTTATATACGAGGTTCAAAACAAAAATTGCACACTTTGTGCATTGGCCTCAAAACATTTTTTGCGATAGCATAAATACTGTTATTGTCGTAGAATATAAGAAAAACGGTAATTATGCTAATAGCCTATGATAGAAAAGACCTCCCAAACCTTTTACAGTTACACTTTGCGGTAGCATATTGTTAATCACAGCCTACAACCTTCTATAATATTCTTTACTTTCATATTGAATGTAACAAACGTTCAGGGTTGATTAAGATAATAGGGTATTACAGCAAAAGCCTCCCGGTGATAGATGGCGGGATACCCAGTCTGTAGGTGCGGTTCAGTGGATGGTGTATGAGGCCCAGAAATTAAATATTAATATTCATCAAGCCGGTAATAGCAGTGAAGTTGTGGTCAAGGGAGGATTTAAGGTGGATGGGTAAACCCAACACCAGGGCGCTGAACATATTTGGGAGTATAAGAAGTGCGTATATCACGTTTTCCCAAGGTGTTACCCCACAGCGCGTTACAACGCAGTAGATAATGATCCGTATAGCACTCTCAATATGCGTTATGAGAGCACCTGTACTAAAATAGCGCGATTGAAAGAGCTGGGCTATATAGTGCACGAGATGTGAGAATGTCAGTGGCGTCACTTCCTCAGAGAACACCCCGACGTGCATGACTGTGCGAGCCCACCTCGCGATGAAGAAATGCCCAATTAGACCTCGGGATACCCTGTACGGTGGCTGGGTAGATGTTACAAAGACCTACTACAAGGTAAAGCCGGGGAGAGGGTGAAGTACGTAGATATAATTTCTCTCTACCTCTACTGTTGCTAAGTCAAGAAATATCCTTATGGCCACACGAAAATCCACGTTGGCGATAGCGAGTGTCCCGACTTCTCTGCATTCCAAAGGAAAATGAAATGCAGTGCTGCACCGGATAATATCTACCATCCGGTTCTCCCCTATCGCACTGGTGGCAAGTATTCCCCCTGTGCAGAACATGCGCAGACACTCACAATAGCGAGGAGAAGTGTACACACACTGGTGAGGAGCGAGCCCTGACCGGTGTGTGGGTAGTAGACGAGGTGAGAAAGGCTGTCAAGAAAGAATACAGGGTGCTCGCGAAGCACGAGATGTGGGAGTACGAGGTGGTCATGTACGACCCCGAAAAGAAAGAAAATGGATTTTTCACCTAATAGATTAATATGCTTGTGAAAGTGAAGACCGAGTGTAACGGGTGGCCCGTAGGATGTGACAAATAGGAGCAAACAGCGGCTTCCGTAAAATAATATTATGAGAAATAGGGCATTCGGTTAGATTGCAATAAAATCGCCTAAAATAAGGCCAAAAAAGCATTGCGAAACTCGCGCTAAACTCACTGTGGGGTAAGTTCGCGCAGCGAGAAAACCTTGAGCATACAACTATTATTAAGGACCCCGAGGAATATTTTGGTAAATTAACCGACCCTAATATTGTAGTAAAATCGTGTATTACAGTAGGGCATAAGATTCGCCTGCTGAACTGGGAGGTCTACAAGAGTGTAGGAGTCTCTGGAAAATACAAATGTGGCAATTGCAGCGTGTACAACCGCCCACGCCAAGCTTGAGCTATACCGCTACTGAGACCCACTCGGGGAGCATGTATTATACTACGACACCGATAGTATAATATATATTAAACAGGACGGTGCTCTACAATTAAATATCGGGGGTTATCTGGGTGAATAAAAAAATAATTAGGCGCATACGGGACAGACGCATATATAAGAGATTATTGTGCCGGCGGTCCTAAATGTTACGGCTATAATGTACTAAATATGGGCATTAAAAAAGTTAATGTAATGGTAAAATTAAGGGTATTTATTCTAAATAAGACGCTGAAACACATTAATTTTGAGCAAATGCGAGATATAATTGTGAATAATCTCCCAGTTGTTAATGTCCGCACGGGTCGCCAGATTGCCCAAACAAAAGACCATAGAGTAATTACAAAGCCGGAAAATAGCAAAATATATCAGGTCACGTCTAATAAAAGGAAGCGTGTGGATAACTATGATAACCTTTCCTATGGGTATAAAAGAAAACGATTAGAATAAATAAGGTATTATGGTAAAAAATGGATAAGCAAATTTTAAATCATTATTATTTTAACGAAACTGAAGTATGTGTCGTTCTTGTGTATGATAATGGTGATCATGATGATGCGGGCAAATTTTCTGTAGTTATTAGTTAACGTAATTACTAAGCACATATATACTTGTCACTTAATGAGTGGTATAATTTTCTATCATATTGACAGCTATTTTAGTACGACTACAGCAACTGCGCTGCCCACAGAATTTCCTATTAGTGCTAATTACGATAGTATTACTACCAGAAAGATTAGAGATATTCGCCAGTGTTTTATCCTTTCATCAGATGATGCCAATAATGGCCAGGTAAATTTTAGTTTTTATACGTGGAGAAAGCTTCATCATTACTTGCCGTGTATACAACATGTGAGGTTTACATGTGAAGACATGAGAAATTGTTTAAAACAAATTCCTGAATTACTACTAAACGAATTGCAGTGGAAGTATTGACATTTATAAATCGTAATAATAATAATATTTTATTATATTCCTAATTCGTTCTGTCATATATTAGAATATGCAGTGGCAGACGACTTTTACATGTATGATCGCAGGACTTACAGCCTGCGGGAAGAGCTACTTTGTAAAAGCATTTCTTGAGCACTACAGTAATTTATTTAAAATTATAGTATGGTGTTATGGCGAGTGGCAGCCCTTATACGACACTCTCTCACAATATTCTAAATTTAAAGAAGACGTGCCACAGGGTGATGTGTTTTCAGCGGCCGATGGTCCGCACCTTATAATTATAGACAATTTAATGCGTGAATGTGATAATCCGGTTGTAGATATTTTCACCATAGGTATTATTTTTATAACCCAGAATATTTTTTTACCAGTCCCGCGGAATGCATGATTTTTCGTTAAATTGTCATTAAATTGTCTTAAATTGTTTTAAGAATCCTAGAGATCGGGCCCAAATTAATTGCCTAGCACGTCAATTGTTTCCGGGTAACAAAATTTAATCAGGAAGCCTATCAAGATGCAAACTCAAAATGCTCATGGTTACCTTCTATTTCATTTAAAACAAAATACCGACGAAGAGCAGCGCGTTCGAACAAGCATTGTTTCCACGGATTCTTTTAGTTATGTTTATGTACCGGCAAAAACATAATAAACTATATATATTAAATTGGTATTTTAGAATAATAGCCATTCTGGTGGAAAACAGAAAAATGATTAATGAGTAGAATATATTCTTACTAAGAAGTTTTCAGCAACGGCAAAACATAAAGTACGCAAGAAAATATTACAACATGCAGATTCCGAATTAATTCGCTCTATCTGTGAATGATCCGATAACGTATTGCAAGAAAACGTTCCGTTAAATAAAAAAGAGAAATAAATTGCGGAAATATAAAAATAACTTAGATATCTGGTCGGGAGAAGGCAGAGGCTGCAACAAAAGAAAGAACATATAATTGTACAAAAAGGTGGTTTCTCACAGCATTGTTTTCTCCCTTTCTAGGGGTTTACTATCTAGTCTAATTATAGTAATTATGCAGCATGCAGAAAAACTTATTTTATTCTCGCCAGAAAAATTACATCATTATTAAACTATATCTAATCTCGATGACGAGATGAAACAAATTTTAAATAATTAGGGTATAAGTGTAGAAGAAAAATAGGTACTATATAAAGAGGTGTTGCAAAAATATTTACATCTTGTTCAGAAAATACACAGCCGCTGGAATTAAGAAGAATCAGGAGGGGGAGGAGGAGTCGGAGGTGGGGGATGAGGAGGTGGATGAAATAATATCTACTCTCCCCGAAATTTGTTTGCGTAAAGCACGACTTTTATTACGCAGATTAAAACAAAATCCCAACCTTCAGTGGGATTACAGTGGTAATGTTAATATATATAGTAAATTAATTCCTGGTGCTAATATAGTAGATTTAATATCTATTTCGTTAGGTGGCGTAATAAAATTATACCAACCAGCGGTTGGGAGCCCTTTGCTGTACTATTAGCAAAATCAAATATACGCTTAATGTATTTAGCTAACCCTCAACGTATAGAGTATATTGAGTATATTCGAAAGCTGACAGCTGCTGCTGCTCCAAAAACAGAGGCGACAGAGGAGGAAGAGGAGTCAGGACCATCACGTAAACGTAAAGCTGTCACTTGGCGCAAATATAGACTATGAAGAAGTTTGCTAATATTTACTACAACCCATTACATCCTATAGCATTTTAACAGCTCTAGCATTATGGAAAGCTGTAAAGAAATACAGCTCAGCACAATATCTTTATAGTGGGTGGAAAAATTGTTAAAAGAGCAGCCAGCATATACATTGCATAAACCAGTGCAAAAACGGTTTCAACTCAATACCTATATTTAATTTAATATTGACGATCAATGGCAAGCTGATTTAAACGATATTCAAAGTTTACAAAAAATATAGATGGTATAGGTATATTTTAACAGTGATAGATCTATTTAGTCGCTATGCATGGGCCGTGCCTGTTCGTAGTAAAATTGGCAAAAATATCATAAAAGCGTTTAAGAAAATATCTGTCTACTCTCAGGCGTAAACCTCTACGCTTACAAACAGTTATGGTACTGAGTTTGTTAGCGGAGCATTGTTAGCGAGGCGTACTTAAAAAAGCAACATATTCATTTTTTCACAACAAAAAAACCGTTATTAAGGCGAGCCTCGTAGAACGTCAAAAAGGCAGCTTGAAGTAGAGAATGTCGAAAGATTTTACAGCGAAGGAGACTTACCGCTACATAGATGTGCTCCCTGACTAGTTCAAGGATATACTTATAGACCGCACGCAGCACACACATTACTACCCGCTCTTGTGAATAAAGATACGTTTCAACAAGTGGGGAATAGACTGGTGAAACCTCCAGTCATCCAGGCCTGCTAGTGTTAAGGCAAAAATATAAAGAAGGATATACTGTGCGAATTACTAAGGCAAAATGCCATTTCGCAAAAGGCTCCAAAGAAAATTAAAAAAATATTCGGAAGTATTTAAAATAAAATACATACAATTTAAGGAGAAGAGAGTGGTTTATGTACTAAAGAATTTAAATGTTGATGCAATTGATGGTACATTTTATGACGAGGAAATACAAGCGGTGCCACTACCCAGAGTTTAAGAAATATATTAAATATTAGAAGCTAAAGGCAAACGTCTACTTGTTCGGTGGCGGGTTTATCCTGCTTCATTTAATTCATGGATTCCTGTAACATATTGAAAGAACGACTAGCAACAATGTAAAGTTCAATCACGTGAACTTGTAGAGTGTTGTTAGATTAACTAATATTGTAAAACGTGTATTTTGTAATCGGCAGCCCCTTGAAGGAGCATATTGTGTGTGTGTTGTTATAAGACCTTTCAAAAGGCCGGTATTTTAATGAAAGAATATTATAAACTAGTGTGATATTTGTGTATATAGCAAAAAATGAATGATCCTTATTTTAATATTATGCGCATCAAGCAGGCAGGGGTTATAACGTATATAGAGGTGCACCATACCAAGAAGGTTATGGTATTGGTAGTTTTCTAGGTGGTTTATTCCGTACTGTATTACCATTATTAAAACAAGGTACAAAAATTGTTTGTAAAGAGCTGTTACGTACAGGAATTAATGTAACTGGACACGTACTAAATAGTAATAGCCGCGCTGAAGAAGCTTTAAAATCACGCTGACAGGAAGCATAAAATAATTTAAAACATCAAGTTTAAAATAAAATAAATCAAGTCTTTGTAGGATCGGGGCGGCAAAAAGTTCGGTTTGCGATAAAACGTAAAAATAATCAAACAGTTGGTGCTGTTATAAAGAAAAAGAGGAAGAAGAGAGATATTTTTTATTAATTATGGAGCAGCAGTGTAGTAGTTTTTACCTGACACTGCCCAGTCATAGTTCTATGGAATATTTCTTGCAAAATACTCTGGCGTGTTATACTATAAAATTATATCACCCTCTCGTGCTGGACAAAGATGTGTGGGAAACAGCGGTTGTTGAAGTACATTATACAAGTTCATTTCAGAATGTTTCCAAATATACTATTAATATTTATTACAGGTCCGCGGATAAAGAAAGCTGGAACATAGCTAAAGTAGTGCCCCGGCTATTATTATCATGTTGACGATATTCTATCTCATATTAACCATAAAAGTGATCAATTGAATGCACAATTAAAAGTTAAAGCTTGGGTAAAACGAATTGAGGTCTGTAGAGTAAGAAAGGATGGAGAGAGTGTAGAAGTACGCGTATCAGGTGAATTAGCCAAATATTAGGTTTTGATTATATACAGCAAGACAATATTGCACTTGTCCATCATGCTTGTTATCCACCCGATTTACAAAAATCGCTACCCACACATACATATATATTTATGGTGACATTGTAGAACCTCAGCTGGTAGGCTATACTATTGCTCCACTACTGCGTATTATAAATGCGAATATTAAAGAGTATGGTGCTAGTAATATCCATATCTTTGATAATCCTCATTATATCACCGTGCAGCATAAACAGTTTAATCAAATTATTATTGATTTAAGAGATAGCACGTTTAATCCACTTCCTTTTCAACATGGCAGTGTATGTGTATGTGTATGTGTATGTGTTCATCTTGAAAATATCTCACATAGATTCAAGAACGGTACAGAAATTTCTATCGTAAATAAAGCTAAGTGGTATTTTAATGCAGATGATTTTTCTCCCCTGTTTGGATTTGCTACTTTCCCTGCAGAAAGATTAAGAAGACAGTTTTATGGGGTGGGGATGTTACTAGATTTGGTACTGTAAACATGTTCGCTCTCTGCGAGTATCGGTAGCCATGCAGTTTGAAGTGAATTAAGAAGTGAATAAACACTTCTATCTGAGAAAGGTTAAATAATATATATTTTTTTAAAATTGGAAATGTACGATGGGCAATGTCAAACGGAGGTCCTTCCGCAGGAGGGCTTTTCAACTGGGACCGACAGTCGGCACTTCTCATTACCTCACATCTAAAATATGGTATGCAATAAAATGAGCTGTTGGGTCCGGTGCCAGCACGTTGAATGAGAACAACACCGGCATATTACCAAATGAAGAAAAAATTGTAGGTAGTGGAAAAAGTTGTAGTAATGCGTAAAAAAGTTAAAACTCACAGAGAAGCCCCATCTGTGCTTCAACGTGTAAGAATACAATGCTCGTCACATCTTTTATATTCGATTAGTTTGGAGTAGATTACGTAACGTTAACAAGTCCAGATAGGCAAACCTGATAAGATGGCTGGGTACGCAAATTCGAATCTGATTAGAAACACCTATATGAAAAGGAACAGTTCATGAGTGTCCAATTCCGGACAAGCCACAAGTGCAATAACTCCGTGTCACTTTATAACATTCTGAGAAGGGAGGGCACAGAAAGATAGGTTCATAAAATCGTGCACAACCCTAGTAGTAATGGAAAACTGTAGGGCATGCTCGAAATCTATGGCATCCGCCCTTTGTCAGTAAAAGCAAAGAGATAAACAAAACAAAGATACATGCACCGTACGGTAACGAACCGCACATACGGAACCCACAAACCAACACAGTTTGAAACGCATCGACGTAAAAAAGCGAAACGTTGTGATACACATGTGTAATCCAGACACAGCAAGCTCAAGAGGCCACAAGACGTAACCTCCACTCCGGACGAGGAGTTTTTCACCCCACAATGAACGATGTCAATAATGATGGATTTGTAGGTGAGTAGTATACATGCGCACTTTAACCAATCCGGAAAGGGCAGTACAGAGATGCACCAATGGTGGCACCAATGAAGGGGTGAAGTGATGGAAAAAGCGCGCACGCACGCAGTCATGCGGATATATGCACGGGAGATGGGAAAATGATGTACCAGTGATCCAGCACAGAATTGCGGACTTTGAACCGACAGACAAACATACGTTTGTTGCTGCAGCTGAGGCAGTGGAACAATAACAGCATTTTACACCAACTAACGTGGAACATCTCCATAATGCAGCTGGAGCATTGGAAAAGGCTTCAACATCCATTTGTTATTGTGCATGCTCTGAGAGATGGGTGGATAGCGAGTGTATATGGCGGTGTATTCATCTGTGGGTACCGCACTATCCAAGTTTATGTTCAGGATGCTTCTATCTACGCCCGGGCCAACGGTGTGTAGTGTTCCTCCGTTGGAAATTGGTTGTGCATAATGAAGGGTAGGTTAAAGCATCATTAATTGAAAAAAACTACAGACATCATGAAGGCCCCAACAACGCTGTAACTTTTCAAAATCCACGTCAATGCGCACTTTGATGCAACCTCATGAAAACGAATCTCGAGTTGGGTTTACGTCGTATTTTTAACAGTGAAGTGCGCAAACTCAACGATATATTCTGGGAAAAAGACACCCGGGAGGGATACGGGGATAACGATCTACCAGCTAGCAGGCAGCAGAAAGTTTGAAATAAACCACCTCCACCCCGCGCCAGCTATTGGAGACAGCAAACAGTCCCCAACAAGTGCTACCCATCCAGAGAAGCAACTAATGGGGCGACGTAAGACTCCAACGGTTGTCCGTGATGAGGTGCGCCAAACGATATGCGCAAACCACCACCCTTGAATTGCCAGTGAATGGGGGCAGAGTACAGAATAGTAGAGCAAGAGGAGTCAAGTCAGTGCTTGTGGTACGACGATAGTTGGTCGGAGAGTGACTTTGCTGAAGCCATTGAAAGACTCGAACAATCCTACGAGCAACGTGCAACAAGAGGAGGGGAAAGCAATGTACCCTAATCCACTCCGCTTCCCCTGTCAGTGCCATGGCAACGTTATTGGGCTGTGATCTAACGTCCATTAAACAATGGGAGTTTGCAGTGTTTACCTTAATCTGCGATAGGTGTGCGCCAGATTTCCCCAACCAAATGGGACATGTCTGTTTACTGGACAATGAAGAGGAGCTGGATAATGTTATGAAATTGGTCGTACTAACCGCGGCGAATGTTATCGGAGTGTACGTGGCATATCAAAAGCTCCACCCCAATACCAAGTCCTACACTATTTACATCTTTGAGTGTGGAACCTGAAATGTGGTAGAGCTAAGCCGCGGAAATGCGCCAATTCTCCTCCGAAAAGACCGTGCTGGCGAACAGTGGTAGTATGGTGTGCATAAAATAGTGGTAATGTGCAAGACACGGGATAAAAATGCGGGGCGGTAGAAGCGATATGTGTTGTTCCATATATATGTTGTTCCAGTGATGTAAAAACACCCAGTACTACAACCAGTGAGCTTTTTTGGGACAGCTATAAGCCGCAACAGCCAGGATTCACAACCGTGGCAAACGCAAACCGCGACAACCGCGTAGCGCGAATAAAAGTTCATGAACAATTATTCAGACAAAATATAACGTCTTGCGAGTTAAAACAGTACAACAAAGGGGCAAAAACACAACAAACTCGAGCAATATATAAGACTACTTGAGAGCAGCTGGAAACCAGTAGCAGCGTGCTTTGTACGGAAATCCTCCAAAATACACTCAATTAGTGTGAGAGTGTGAATGAAATGGTGGAGGGACCAGGATGAAGTGAAATAGGGTAGAATGAGGAATTATGCATGAAAACAGAACTAATGTGTATGTGGGCTGCGGAAGCCGCACCCCACAGGAGCTTAGTGAATAATCCGAAGAGTGTGTGTGAGTGTGAATGGAGAAGAATAGACATACATATATCTAGCTGTATGAAGAAAGAAGGAGGAAAAGAAATAGTCAAGCTGGACTTTCCAGTAAAATACTAGTGGCCCTGTGACAAACTGAGATGCAACAAAAATGAAGAAGAGACTAAAAGTACCTTTCTTTTTTCTTTATTTCGTTACATGGCACCAAAAGGCGTGAAGAAAAGAAGAAGAAGCCTGACTCCAGTTTAACGTTTGTTTTGTCCTGTGTTGTCTTGTGTTTGTCTTCTATGTAATAATATATGTAATTCGTATGAAACAAAGCATATATGTGGATAGGGACTTCCCTCCCAGCAAAAGTTCCAAACTCAGTAACAAAGTCCCGGAGAACATCCCGGACGCCGGGTCATAAAGACCGTCCTGCAACACCAACACCACCGCATCACCACCTGTTCCATATATATATATTAAAGATCGGAGTGTATCAATATAAACATGGTAAAGGACGGAGTGGGACAATACATAGATAAGAGACCGGTGTAAATGGGGACATGGGCTGGCAGGAAAACGTGTTAAATATGTACATAGTAAAGGACGGTGTATGCTACTAAAACGGGTATATAGTTATGGGTTTATACTGGACATGTATGCAAAGACGCAGTGCTGTGATATGCATGATATGCAGTAAACAATAAGGACACATACCTGTAATACATATGTACATAGGATGTAGTGTACAATTTCGATGTAGGGAACAGCAGTGGAAAGTGAACGTGTAATGTTTATACGGATGTGCTTTTGTTTTGCGTACTTTAACAGGTTGTAGTAGTGAGTGTATATAACATGCTGCTCCATGCGTTTTAGTGGTAGACGTAGTAGATGTAATACCAATGATCACATAAGGAAATTCGATGGTGCTGACTGACCTGTGTAACCATTAACACGTGTCATTCAGCTCTAGTGTAACCAGTAGCAGTAGTAGTAGTATTAGTAGGTACTGGTAACGAGACTGCCCCAAAACGGCTGGAGCGGTATCCACCCGAGAGGGTAGTCATCGCATGAAGAAGTATTTGTACCCATCACCAGACTACGACATCCAGTGCGCCCCCACCACAACACATATACCGCTAGCAATGGTAGTAAATATGCTCCAACTCGTCTAGCTAAACAAACTTAATAGTATTACTCGTGATGGATCGGCAACGCAAGTGGGCATGCGAGTACACTCATACAAGTAATGGCATAGTCTATACAGTGTTTCTGAAAAAAGGGGTTTCATATAGGCAAGGGAACAACGTCAACGTCCAGACAATGCATAATTTGTATGTGTACATAAACAGTTACGAGAAAGCTGCCTGTAGCACATTGTTGCGACAACATTCACACACAAGAACAACGTGATTGCATAAAACGATGAATGGCTGCCGTAGCGTAAACACACGACAACCAATGGTTGCTGCTGTGGAATTGTTTATACTAGGTATCCAAATCAGTGTACAGTTGGCACTGCTAGTAAAACCAAATAACGAATTAATATAGCAATGCAGTAGTTGTATATGTGTACACTCAGGTCTAGAAGCAAGAATGCGATACCTCAAGCATCATGTCCACGTGATTGCTTGTATATTGTTACACACACACACTTACAACCCATGTATGCCGATGCGTAACATAAAAAAACAAGGTTTCAAAAGTAACTTTATAGTTGACAATGGTAACAAAAGCGAAGCAATGAATGAATTGTATATGTGTACATTCCGATCTATGACCGCGGATGATACAAAAGGCATTATGTTCTAGATACGTATACCTACAAAGGGAATGCGCAAGTCGTAAACTGTACAAACAAATGCAGATACAATGTGTTTAAAAGTGGACATGCTGAAACACAACAAAATGATGTAAGCAAAGTCATGCATTACAGTGCGAGCACTTCATAAATAATGAGTGTGCACAGTCGTTGCATGATTGGACAACATCTTGTGGGAAGCACTGCTGCACATGGGTGAGGAATGTTCCATAATGCTCGTCGTAGTAGTCACAGACAAATCATTAGTACAATAGAAAAGGCTTGAACACAGGATTCGTAAATTGGGTATATACGAACTAGAGAATAAGTACAGAATTAAATAAATATCATGTGCTAGTATGTAGGAATGGATCTTACGTTAGAATGACTTGAAAATTCTGAAGACGAAGCTGTCCAGTGGCTGCATATAGGGCGTAGCACCTGGGGGAATATTAGTACCAAACTCGTTTCCCAAACATGTTATTTGCTTCGCTTGTTAACGGATATCAGCTCGTATACAAAACTGTTTCAACCAACAAAAAAGGATAAATAGGAGTTGACGATGAGATTTGAATCCACGACTCCACGCTTACAAGTCGGCTGTCTTCACCACACGGCCACACCGCCTGTACAGCAACAGGTACTCTTGCATCTTTGGACTGCTGGCTGAGGGGTTATAAAAGATTGGAAGGTACTGGGTTTATATCTCACACAGTTTTAGTTTCTTTTGCTCTTTTAATTCATAATTATATTACATTTTTTTCTTACTACTTATAAATAAGTGCTACCTTTTGCATCTTTATACATTTTCATCATTTTATTGCGTCGTTTTCGTGTTCAGAAGATTAAAACTTTATTTGAACAGATGTAAATTCTGCTAAAAAATGTCTACATTCCCATTGAAATGGGCTACCATAAATCCCATCGTTTTCGAGCGGAAATTTCTCATCTTTTCTCCGATGAAAATCCACTCGAAAAGAGTGTTCCCTCTTTCCGATCAAATCGAGCGGAATTTCGCTCTTTTGATTTAGTGTGTAGACACGAGATAATGATTTTGCAATTCTTCAAAGTTCTAAAGCAAACATTACTTAATAACCTCAAATTGAGTTTCATTTGCTCTTGTAGGATTTTTTATCACTGTATAACTATGCTTAATAATATGTGGTATGATCAGAGATTCAGCCCGGATTTTCAGTTTGGGTGGTGTAAGGTCAAAATTGGGAAGGTGTAAGTGCAGTTTCGCATGGTTTCTATCGATTTTCGTTCGCAGAATTTATAAATTTTTGGTGTTCTCGAGGATTTTGGGAGGGTGACACGGAAGAGGGGTGTTGCGGAATCACTGGTTATGATCTAAAGTGTATAAATATTCATAAAATCAAGACAATAAGAACAGGCAATGTTGTTCTACATACATTATAACACAAAATACTTACTTGCGACACAAATTGTTTTGCCAAATTCGAAATCAGCACCTCCAAATTAGGAAACAATAAAGAAAATTCGTCATGTTACTCAGACATTTTTAAAATGTTGTTTTGTGTAATTACCGGATCTGGATTGAACTCGACGGCTGGCCATATTCACTTATATGTTCGCTTGATTTCCTTAATTACATCCCTCACGTAGTATATAGTGTTAAAATTGGCAGTGTAAATTATTTATTTGAGCTTGTCCTTTTATTCAAGTGTTGGAATGGAATTTAAAATATTTCTTGAAATTGACATTTCTCACCTGTTTTATTCAAAATGAAAGTTTCAAAAAGTGAATGGTCATATGAAGAAACTTGAACCGAGACCTCGGATTCTACTTTAAACTCGTATAAGCACGAATTATTCCATTTCGCCACAGAGGACGCTTTAGAGTTTAGCACAATTACTATAAATTTTGCCAGTATTGAATGATAGTTCCATTTCGAAACTTAAACGAGAACGTTTGTCTTTATAAACACAATTTAAAGGGAAATTGTGTTATTTCTCTCTTTATTGGAGTGTGCATTTTTTATTTTTACAATTTTAGTGGGTGTAAGGCTTATTATTATTTACGGAAGTTGTTTTGTAGTTTTTGAACTGGTGCTTTTGGACGAAGTAAGTTTAAGCAACGGACGGGACGTGTCTCTGTCTGTGTATAGGTTTTTCCAATCATTGCTTTAGCGAAGTCTGCATATGGAATCGGAGAGGAAATTATATTCGTTAGCTCTCCAGAACTGATTAAGAGTTGTTGCGTATGTGCACTACTTTGCATTTCAGAGACTATTAGCTCATTGTACAACAACTTACAAAAGTAAATGGAGGATGGAATTGTAGGAAATAATAGTTCTTTCCTCCAGGAGAATTGTTTCACTGTACGTCTAATAATTAGATAGCCAACATGACAGTACAAATATGTGCCAAAACATTAATGCCAAGATATTCCTCCATTTGAAGCAGGAAACAATTAGTAGTTGAACATCATTTAGAGAACCAAAAGATGAATAGGTAGAAATCCCATTCTTGTCTTGTTCAAACACACACACAGACGCAGAGAGTGAGAAAGGGAGAGAGGGAGAGAAAGAAAGAGACAAAGATAGAAGTAAAGAAGGAAGGAAAGAAAAAAGAAAGAAAGAATGGAAGAAACAGCGAGCGAAAAAAGAGAGGAGAAAACATAGAAAGAGGAAAACAAAAATGGCGCAAGACATTGAAATAAATGAAATTTTAACGCTTATGAATACAGAGTCTGCGTCGCTTTCCCCTTGCTCCCTCATCTCTCTGTCTTGTGTTTTTTTTCCTTTTACGGGATAAATCTCTTTCAGGAGCAATCGTGAATACCATTTACAACGCTTAATTCCTTGAAGAAAATAATTAGAAATCCGGGGGTGGAATCGAACCAATGACCTTGAGAGTCTGACGCGCTGACCACTTAGCTACACAGAATATAACAAAGGAGTTGTTATATCAGCCATTAAACCCGCTACTCTCAGCGGTTTATTTATTTACTTCCTAACTTTTAGTACCTAATCTCCACGTTCTGATGGTTACTAATTAAAGCTAATCTACAAAAAATGCAGAAAGGCAATTATTAATTATTATAATAAATATGATTATATAATCATATATTTTGAAAGAAGAAAAGTAGAAAAAATCTTCCTCAACGCCGGGAATTGAATCTGGATTTTTCATTTAATAACTTATCGTCGTACCAATACGAGAAAATTGCAAATTTGATCGCTTGTTAGTGTTCTTTATGGTTAAGGATTTATTTTTCCAGTTCCGTAGCAATGCTATCTTCCTGTCTCTAGTAGCAAATAATGAGGGTTCCTGATTGACCTCCTGCCAGCCAATCCGATACGGTTTACATAAAGTGAACTTTTAATTAACAACATTTACTGATTCCCTTTCACCCCTGTCAATACTGCATTAACGTATACCCGATAGATTAGTAGGAACGGGACTTGAAAGGAAATCAGTGAATGTTTATTAAAAGTTCACTTTGTGAAGGCCGTATTGGATTGGCTGGCGAGAGCCCAATCATGAATCAGATACCTGTCTCGTTAAAAGTTGTGTTGTTTATGTAGCAAGATTTCTTTATTCAGAACCATTTGCCCTCCTCCACAGCAAAAGGGCAGCTCAGATGGAAACAATACGGTGCCCACCTCGTAGCTTGGTCTGGTGGTCAGAGTGTCGGAAAGCTGATCCAGAGGTCCCGTGACCGAATCCTGACGGTTAGTTTTTTTTCCTAATCGGTTATTTGAAGTTCTATAATTACGATTCTCTGAATGAAAATCCACGTAAGCACGTGTTGGCTAGATGTCATATAATGACACTAAGTATCACGGCGAGACCAGTGGTTGCCTGCTCCCAGCGTTGCACGTTGGTAGAACGTTGGCTTACGAAATAAAAAATCCGGGTTCGATTTCCGGCGGGGGCACGATTTTTCTTTTTTTAAATATATTTTTCTAAGTTCAAATAATTTCAATAATAGCCCATCCCACCCCATATTTTTTCATTGTAGTGTTGCAGAAGGATGATCCGCTCTATCACCACTCTTATACCTATTGCACGTAGCAGATCTCTCTCCGCTTCCTCCAAATATGCATCTGTTTCAACATGCAGATAATACCGCCTTTCTCGCACTAAGCAACAGTAAGAATCCAAGACTTCAATAGAACCCATGAATGAAGCAATCGACATCTTCACCTCGTGGTGCAGTAAGTGGAGTCTTACAATAAATTCACAGAAAACACAAACGATCGTCTTTCTTCCCCTAAAAAACGATAGCGAATCCGACGAAATCCCACTAAACTAAACCTGACAGTTCTACATGGAAACATTAAACCCACTAATACAGTAACCTACCTAACACCTTTCGATGAACACCTTACCTGGCGTCCACATCTCCAAGCGGTCATCAGTAAAGCCAAATACAGAATTAACCTCCTTAAACGTCTGACAGGTACAACTTGGGGCCTAAAACCACAAGATCGACGTGGTGCACTCGTTGATCACAGTCACCGAAATAAAATGTTTTCTTATATAATTTGTCAAAAGTAGTACAGCATACACGTTTTGAGCTTCAATAATTATCAGTAATGATCATTAAGAAGGAATACTACGCCAGATACTTTCTAGTGGGGGAGAATCCATGGGTCTCTTAAATTTCAATGAAGATCTGATAGAAAAAGTATTACCAAAATCTATGACTTGGCCGGTTCTTAAACTTCCTAAATTGAGATGGAAATAGTCAGGGATTGGATTAAATATCGTCTATTTGAAATTTGCATTCGCAACGCAGCGCGATATGATTCTTCGAACTGCTATATTTAACGCAAATCAGTGCAACTAAATTGCAAAGTCTTTGTTGCATTGACGCAGTGCGATATGTAATCCGGCCCCAGGAGTATGCTCTGTTTGAGGGAGCCCAAATTAAATATTTTCAGGAGGGTCCGAGCAATTATTGTTAATCCCCTGTGAGAAACATGGAATGAAAATAAACGTAAATAAAAGGAAGGGGATGGTAATCGGAACAAGCCGAACTATGGCAAGCATCGACCTTGGAAGGGAAGAAGTAGAACAAGAAGCACGTACTTGGAAAGAATCATAAATGAAAATATGAATAGTGGGAAAGAGATAAAGGAGAGAATAGACCCAAGTCTTTCACTAAGAAAAAGAATCTTTTCTGCAGATCAATGAACAAAGAGTTGAGAAATTGATTGATTAAATGTTTTGTATGGAGTATTCTAGGGGTGTTCAACCTATGGCTGGCGTATCAATCTTGATTGGTCCCATAAATAAATTCAAAATTACAGCTAGTATCTTCTACATTGGATCTAAAAGAAAATAATTTAAAATACAAGAAGAAATTTTACCATTATTTTCAAATATTCAACAGAATGTATATAATTATTAAATTTCATATTACTAATAAAACCTGCAGAAAGTGAATATATTAAAATACTCTTATTACTTTTGAGTCGATCCTTTTTAATGCGGTCCTAGCCCACTTCCTGCTTAGTCAATTCGGACCGCTGACAAGAAATGTTGAAGACTGATGAAGTATTTTATCGCGCCAGCTGACACGTAAATTCTACGAAAGAATGAAGAAAGAAAATTGGAAGGCTTTAAAACGTGGACATGGAGAAGAATGAAAAGGATCAGCTGAATACAGAAGATACGAAATGAAGAACTGCAAAAAATAATATGCGAGAGTCAAACAATACTGGATACAATAAGAAGATAAAAAAAAACTAGTTAAGACATTAGCTATACAGAGATTGTAATTGAAGCTATGTTTGAGGGGGGAAAGGGGAAGAAGACGAATTCAACTTCTTTGACAGTATTAAGGAAGACAAATCGAATACTGAGATAAAAAGAGAAGCGCAAAATCGGGATGAATGGAG
>JAGDQP010029425.1:0-23374 GCA_022664845.1 Lepisma saccharinum | reverse complement strand
ATTAGGTCTCACTCACATTTTTAACTTTAACTACATTGTTATCGCCCACAAATTGAAACAAACAGACTAGTGCCACTTAGTTATTTTAAAATTTATTTACGGCCTTTTAGCATCTTTGGGTCAGGATGAGGTAGGTAGAGGATTGGGAAAGTATCTACCAGGACCTTTCTTAAGGTACCATCCCGGTATTCGCCTGGTGAAACTCCTGGGATTCCTCGTCAGGATGGTCTACCATGGGGTTCGAATTTGATTTAATTTTAAGGTCTTTAGGCAAATTTGGCTCAGGCCGAATGTATGTGATGTGTTAATTGGTGGAATGAAGACTTAGGGAGGAAAACAGAGAACTCTCACATGCGGCGTTTGTCCACCCGAAAGCCCACATGGCGCGAGCCGAGATCGAACAGAAGACTCCACGCACCAGAGGTGAGCGCTCTACCACTGAGCAACCGCGGCCCCGTAAATGTTCTGAGTTGCAACCGCCATTACTATACCAATAAGTGTTAAACAAAGAGGCACACTTATGATATTACGATAACGCTCTGTAGTAATAGTTTATACGGCTCATACTTTGTGTTCAACGAAACTTTTAAGTAGCTGACGATTGGCTCAACAAATAAAACAACTATTTCTTAGTATCAGCTAAGAGAAAACATCGGAAATATCACCCACCGGCCAACAACAGATTTTACAATATCTTAGTTTTGGTCCGCGAAGTTCTGATACGCGAGGTTTCGGCTGCAAAGTTATGTCCCTAAACCCTAATTTAGGTACCATCCTGTGAGATTGAGGAAAACATGTTACGATGAGCTGAGGAAGTATGACTTAAACCTGCACCCCCTCAGAACTGATTCGAATCGTGCTCCTAGACGAAGAAAGCTGTTCCATTATAGCCAGGGTGTCTACCACCCTGAAAAAGCTGGAATACTCAGGGAATTTTATAAATCTGGAAAACTTTGGGAAATCTAAAACTTATGAGTGAAACGGGAAAAAATATAAGGTGGACCTGTCCACAGTTGGTAAGCGCACTGCTCAGGCAAGGCGGAGGTCGTGGGTTCGATTCCCACTGTTGACCAGATTTTTTCAGTGTGTCAACAATTATGTTTTTCTTTCACTTATGAAATACCAATAATGCAAAATATTTGGGGTGGTGGTGCTGGGATTAAAAAAATAAATAATTTTGTATTATGTACATGTTGCACTATACTAAAATCTCAGGGAATTTGTAGAAAGTCATGGAATTTCAAGTCACAAAATTAGTAGACACCATGATAGTATTCTGAACACAAGAGAATCATACTCAACATGCTTTCCACTTGCAAGTGTTACTTTCATGATTTATGGTATCTTGGGCTCTGAAGCTTGATTTTTAGGTAGATTTCGAAGAAAAATCTACCTATTGAAATCGGTACGATATCTATGTATATATTTATATATTAACACGCTAGCGGCCATAATTCTGAAGATATTTGAACCATATTTTAATATGTTATTTCTAGGCTTAATAGCTCGGTTAAGTTCGTTAATGAGCAAAATCGGTCGCCATCATAGACCCAAAATGGCCGCCGAACCCATTGTTGTATAGAATACACAGCCTAAACCACTGGAGGTATTGAAATCAAATTTGGCATAAAGGTACAACATCACTGTTTCATTACGAAAATATTACCTAATGAATTCAAAGATGCCATCTTGGATCCAAAATGGCGGAAAGAAGAAATCTATTTCCCATATCGTTTGAGCTAGAGATACGAAATTTGGTATAAAGATGTATTGTCACTAGTAGTTCAAGAATATATTACGAAATGTTGAAAAAGTCGCCATCTTGAATCCAAAATGGCCGCCGAACCCACTGTTCTATAGAATACACAGCCTAAACGGCTGCAGCTAGACGTATCAAATTTGGTAACAAGGTACATTATAACTTGTATGTTACTAAAATATTATATGATGTATCCAAAGACGCCATCTTGGATCAAAAATGGCGGACCTAAAAATCCATTTTCGACACCATTTGAGCTACATACGAAATTCGGCACAAAGGTGCTTTATGATGAGTAGTTTAGGGAAATATTACATTTGGGAAAAGTCGCCATCTTGGATCCAAAATGGCCGCGAAATATCCCATTTTGAACACCGTTTGAGCTGGATAAATGAAATTTTACTTGAAGGTGTACCATCACAAGTAGGTCACAATAATATAAGAAAACTTTCAAAAAGTCGTCAACTTGGATCCAAAATGGCTGCCCCAAAAAACCAATTTCCAAATCATTGAAGGTAGAGAAACGAAATTTTCTTTCAAGGTGTATGACCAAGAGTAGGTTACAATAAATAGGGCAAACCTCCCCTTTGGGGGCGCAGCCCCCCGTGGGAAGGTGCAGATGGCCACCATGGTGGTGTAGTGCTGCAGGGAGATTTTGGTTAAGATAAAGGAGGCGCATCCTCTCAAAAGCACTGAAGTTGGGGGCGAATCCCCTACGGGGGATCTGGGGGCAGCGCTACCAGCGAAACAAAGAGAGTGTATATATATATATATATATATACACGTTTTGTGGGGTATCGAACAGCTCTTGATGAATAATCTACAAATTAATAAATAGTTTCTCGATAGCTCTCATATAAGGCGAGATTTGAATTTTTGATAAAAAAAACTTCGAGATCTACCTCAGCCTGTAGGCCTACCGAAAGGGATTTTTAATATTAAGATATCTCTATCACCAACTCCATCTAATCGCTTTTTTTTACGATCTACACGAGAGATGGACATATTTCAGCCTTGGTTCCACGCGCTGCAGTGATCCAGAATAGCAAAAATCGAAAATTCATCTCTACAGTAGGGAAAATTTCCGTGTACAAACCTCTAGACAACGAATTGGTGTATGTCTGCGAACGAATATTCATTATTTCTTCTACTTTGCGCGCAGCGTAGTTGGGTGTTCCAAAAATGCAATTTCCTTGTTTCATTTTCCACATATTTTAAAAACGTTTTCTAACAATGATCTTTTTCGCAAGTCACTATGATTTATTTAAACAGACTCGTAACTTATACCTAACGGAGAGAAAAATACCACACACACACATTTCGCTATCATGAACTCAGAACAGCAAAGGAAAAGTATATTTAAATACCTCATTTTTTAAAATAGGGTGTATGTTCAATTATATGGGGCCTTGGGTCCCATTACGAAGCCTGGGATCCAATGCCACTCCATATCACTTTTACCTGTAAATATTTACTCTCGTCTTAAAGTATAGAATACAGTTCGAGAAAGGATACAAATCTCACAAGATTTATATTGGGACCCTAAGATTAAGGGGGCACGGGGCCCCAACAGGAGCTCAGGACATCTGTCCTAAATAATTTTTTCCCGCCTCAAGGTATAAAAAACGATTCAACTACCCACATAGCAGAGTACATCCCTGGGACGTCCCATTTAGATCCCATTAACGTCAGATTTCTCAAGCTCCCATAGCGATGTTCTAAGGACGTCTGTGGGATTACTCTGTGGGCCATACAAACAGTTCATCCCGTATGGAGGTCCCCCGGAAAGCTGTGCGGGATTGCCTACCTGGAATTTCTATAAATTAAATCGACCTTACTACGAGTATTTAATTAATTATAACTATACGAAGGATATGCCTTCGTATAGTTATACGAAGGATTAATTATAACTATACGTCCCATAAATGTAAACGGGACGTCCCGATATCCTGCCAGGAGATCAGTCAGATATCCCTGGGACGTCATTTTGCTATGTGGGTATCTCAATTTTTACATTGTGTCCAATGTTAAAATAATGACCCCGCCCAAACATGAAACGTACTTATAAATCTCTCTTGGTCATTAGACCCCAAAGTTTAGTGTATCTGGTTCAAAAACTGCAAGAGGACGGACCTGGACACACATCGCGCACGGAAATAACAGGATACATTTTTGTCTGTTAAAAAAAAAAAACTATGACCTGACAATAGTGCCTTGCTCAAAATATATTTTTTATCCATTAAATTGTTAATCTTGCTTATTTGAGTGCCAAAGCGCGAGTTTAGGAATTTTGCCGATTTTTTTTTAGCATTCTGGATCACTGTACCTAGGTTCGAAGAAAATAACATGCCTCATGGGGTCACCTATTGGAGATAACAGTTTAACTTCGCACAACATACCGCCTTCAGAAAACCCAACATTGTGTCAATGGGCAAACGAATCATATAATGGTGTTCTATAAACACCAAATACAACTTGCTTGGAAATCTTAATTGTGGCTATTGTACATTACAGCCGTAAGCAACATTTAATTAATGTTGTTTTCTGGTTGAATAATTATATATTTAAAAAAAAAACCTCGCGGCCATAATTTTTAACTTAGGAAGCTTGCTTATTACCGAGATATAATGTCAAATCAAGAATTCAACAACTTTTTTTCTCTAACGTACACAGGAGATGGTACTGCTGCATTCAATCTGAATCTGAATAATAGTTCAAAGACCTGTAACATACACACAAATTAAAGATATCTCAGTGATTTACCATTTAGAACATCTGTTATACAATGACGATTGCTATAATGCTGGAAAGCATGTTTATAAGCCGGCGGTCCTTCAGCGAACCGCTGGAGACGACGTCCTAAGGGTAGGTTGTGAAGGGCTATGCCAACTTTACGTATATTGCGTGCCTAAAACGAGATCAATTGAAAGATTTAGGAAATGAAAGTAGGCTTCGTCCTGATATATATATATTGCCAAACGTCGGCAAGGTACTTTTTCGGCACTTGAAATTAACATTGAGTATGTGGGAGAAGACACTATTTTGCAATTTCTGGACGAGGAATAAGAGGTGACCTCTACTATCTTTTGACATATTGCAGATCTACTTAGGTTTCGTCTGTAGACCCAATAATAGTTTCCGGAAAACATAGGCAACTTAGAGTTTCCCGCACTTAAACAAATGGAAGCATGTACGAGACGACACTAAGTTCCCGATTTTTCCTGGAAACTATGTTGTGCTCTTTAGATGAAATCGCGACAAACTGTCGCATTCCACATACTTCCATGCCCATAAGTGCCGAAACACTAAGTTCTCGATGTTTTCTGGAGGCCACTCCGACGGAGCTTAAGTAGCTCTACAATATATCAAAAGGTAGTTGAGGTCTCCTCCTGCCCCTTCTCCATAAGGTGCAAAATACTGTTCTCTCCCATATACTTCAATGTTAATTTCAAGTGCCGAAAGCACCTTGCCGATGTTTGACGGGGGAGATTACCTATTACTCAGGACGAAAGCCTTTCATTTCCTATACCTTTCAATTGGTCACGCTTAAGGCACCCAACCTATGTAAAGTGGGCATCGCTCTTTCAAGATTTCACAAAGGAATTTTGCGTCTCATTCTTCTCTGAATTAACGCATCAGCGCTAAACACTTACCAGCTTTATAGTGAAAGTTTCGTTGGAAAAAAAATGTTTTAATTACCAAAGCGGTGACCCAGAAAGACTTCATATTTAAGGAATGTATTATCCTAGCTTTAAAGGGATACGCCTGCTTTCTCAAAAAGAAAAAATGCATGTGGTTGAGATAGGAAGTGCAATCACTTCACTGATGCTGCTGTCACTCAAAGTGGAAATACACGAACTGTTACTGTGTTGAATTTAAAATAATGATCTTATACAAGCAATGGGCACTACCTTAAAGAAAAAATCATGTACGTTCAATTCTGGTATTTCAGTTTGTTTAGCTAAATACATCGTCTGCTAAAGTGTTCATTTCGGATTCAATGTGTTCCCTATTCTACGTTTCAATTTCTCATAAAACGAACCAAATCACCAACTCATTAACTGTGTATCTTCTAGTTCTAAACAGTAGCTAAATGAGTGTTTTCCCTCCTTTGAATCTTTAATATATTTTATCAGTACAAAAACACCTTCGGGATAAAGGGGAAGAGTGACGCAAGAATCATACTCACAAAAGAAGTTATATCAATTTTGTTAGCGACTTTCTTTTGTCACTATGGCGGAAGTGTTTTCTTTGTAACAAAATTAAGAGACTTAGGATCTTCCCTTCCGCCACAGTGACACAAAGAAAGTCACTCGCAAAATGGATATCACTTCTTTTATGAGTATGATTCTTGAGTCACACTACCCTTTATCCCGAAGAGATTTTTGTATTGATATCACTTATTTTGTAAGGCTGCCTATTATAAAAGGTCGCTTTTGGACCATGGTAAGCTCCGTATCTTGAAAACGGTAACTCCTATTTATATATTTTTTTTAATATACCCCAAGGCCGCAATTGAGTCCTCTCCTGGTACCAACCATTTGGGACTAAAGCAAAAACACAGAGAATGACAGTTTTCGATCATTTTTTAAAATTCTGTGATTAGGCTTAAAAAGTCATAACTTTTTATCGATTTTGACGTGTCCTACTCCGTTTGAAAGGTTCTGAAGCGTAGATTAAGATTCCGCAAGTTTCGGCCGCCTATATGGTCTGGGTTCAGTGCTTTTATCAGAAACGTGTAATTTTGATATATTTTTTTTTCGAACTGCCCTAGGGTCTCCCAGGGAGGTCTTACTGACCCATTTGTGTGCGTGTGTGTGTTAGTATGGCAAAGAGCTTTCAAACGCAAGTTCAAGCATCAAAATCGGGCTTATAGTTCGCTAGATCCGAAATTAGCTGTATATATGAGTGTTGCTAACAGACTCGTTTGTGAGCGTCACACCATTGCTATGTATTTACTACGTCATACACTCCTGACCCTTAATACTTTGGAACGAAAGAACTAAACTTCTATTTTGGGGAGGATGGGGGAACCAATGCAAGTTTTATAAATTTGATTCTTTTCGAATACAACCTTCAGAATTTTAGGTGGGGAAAGCTGGTAAACCAATCCAAACTTTCTCGTCGTCGTTGTGTGTAATTTTACCGGTATTATACTTATTCTCAACGTTTTTTTTATATTTCAACACTCCCTCTTTCGTACCCATCGTTCGTTCCTATATTTTACCAACTTTTCTAAATTCTACTCTATTCCCTAGGCAACACTGAATCTGAAAATAAGACATCAAAATTCAACGAACACTTTTTCTTTTGTTAAATATAATAATTCTAAATTTAGTGCAGTATGAATTTGCCTATTTCAACCTTACCTCACGACGGCTGTGTCAATGAAATAGTCACATACACCAGTCTTACAAAGTTCCTATCTCAATATCACATGTCGCCTTGATACGTTTTCTCCCTCTTAACAAAGGAGGCGTAGGTTTTTCTTTTAAAAGCTGGAATAATCAAATCCTTATATGTGAGGCCCTCCGCGGCTACCGTTTTTGTAAGTAAACTGATTCCAACCTGTCCATGCATGGTTTATTGAAGGAAAATAATGGCAACTATAATTTACATTCTTTTATTTTCTTGACAACACACTGAACAGTGTTGTAACGAGAGCAAGGCAATCAATAACATTATAAAATATACCTATCACCTATCATTTGCAATGAGAAAAATAGCCCCGACAAATTTTGTACACAAAAAATCTTCAAACCACCAAATACTCTAGCTGGACCTGATAATCCCCTGCACAACAGTACCTATTTGTACACTGTACAAGCACTTTGTATATTTATATATAATATGATACAGTAAATTTCTTTTGTTGTCTAAATTGAAACACAAATTGCTACAATATGTTGGTTTCGATATTTCGTTTCAGTCAACATTCCTTGGCAAACAAAATACATGACTACGCGAATACTGCTCTCACTTACTGAGTCAACACATTAAAAACAAGGAAGAATAAAAAACGTACAGTCTCTGGAGGTACAAGAATAACATAATAGGGTGTCTGTGAATGTTGAAAATAGAATACAATGGTTCCCTAACTGGCTAGCTTTTTTTAATGCACAAATGACAAACTGAACACTATGGTGAAACAATGCATTATGATGTCAATACAATTTTACAACCGGAGACTTATTAAACCAGTTTTTGTATCAATTTTCTACCTGGAATTTTAACTGAATCTTTAAACTATTTCAATAAATATTTTGCACTCTTCATAACACTAAAGTTTTGTCATTTTTAAAAAATGTCTAAACAGCTGCGGGATATTCACTTTTCCAGCTAGAAAATTATTGATTCACAATGCCCAAAGGAATTTCTGTCAACCGATCAGAAGTACTTTATTAGAATTACTGGACAAATTATTTTCAATAAATGTAAATTACTTATGTATTTTGTTCGTTAAGGTCCTAATAGCAACACAAAGAATGCTATCTGGCCCCATCTTAATAATTTCCGTTTGTATTCAGTGATCTCGTCAATTTTAGTTACTTCATGTAAGTGTAAAAGGTAATCTTATGTATATTACTTCAGTCATACTCCCTTTTTCCTATTTGTGGTATCAGGTGCTTTCAAGGGGGCAGAACACAAAATTAAAAGGGTCTTTCTTGATTTAAATGGTCCGACGACTTCGGTTGGATGTTTATTACAATGTATTTTGTAATTTTAATTTCTTATTTGAGATTAATAAAAAAAAAATATGGACAGAATTGCACATTTTTCTGTTTCAGTCTCGCTTAGCACATTTTATTTTAGGAATTCTTTGTAAAAAGAAACAACAATTATTTGTCGAAAGCAGTCTTGTCCAGTGTCTACCCTCGAGAGGATTTTTCAGAAAATGAATGTAGTAGGTCAACAGAACGTCGCCCTCCATTTATGACGAGAACAATCAGCCTTGTTTACTTCCCCACACAATGAAAACAGAATTCATCTGATAAATCCCAGATTACTTATTGAGTAGAACAGAATTATACACAAACATATCTTTTAACGAAATCTCTTTAACTTATGTACCAATTACGTATTCCTAACAAAACAAAAAGACAACACACTAGAACAAGAAATGATGACTACATTTAATTTTTTATGCATGTACTTACTATTTATACACACGCATTCTATTGTTCAATTTCATTACCAGACACCCTGAAATATATATAATTCTTTTAAACACCACCAGCATCACGTCTTTAGTTAACTGCAGTTTCTGTCTGATAAACATGTGGCACGAACTTAACTTCCCGTTTCTACTTCAACATCACTATTTAAACAATCAAATATTGGTTATTTACATGTTATGAACATACAAAACAGTACAGTCGTTTTTTCGTTTCTTAAAAAAAAAAAGAAAAAAGTCAATTATGAAACCATAGTTCTACACAAAAAGAAAATAGTAGTACTAAACCTTCAACACCATCTGAGATTTACTAGATCAGTCTTTATCAAGGTAATGATTGAGAGACGTCACATCATGTTCTTGTAATGATTGACAAGCAGAAAGGCACCATTACTTAAAAACTTAAAATGTCAACAGTTCTCCTCGAGAATCTATTCTAAAGCTCACATTCAATCACCCAATTTCAGATTTAATCATGACAAATCTACGATATTTATTTTCTCTAAGTTCACCATTATTCATAACATCACAGATAAAAACAGAAATTTATGCTGGAGTTCTTGAGGCCCAATTGTAAACTGCAGGATTAACTCTACTTATAAGTATTTCAATTTTTGCAACATTTTGAGACATTCAATACTGCACAAAAATTGGCTGAAATATGGCACAAACAACCATCAATAAGTTTCTTACAGAGGCCTAAAGATGTACAACGAGAAACACACTTTGTATGTTTCTGTAAACAAGATTTCTACAGATTAAGCTACAGAAATGATACGTAAAACCATTGCAAAGATTTACACATGAAGAAAAAAAAAAATCAAGAATGCTGTTATCGATGAAAAACCAAGGATTTTTCACTATCCTAAATGTGAAACAAAATACTATCGACAGTGCCTTTGATTCCAATACATTTATAATATAGTAGTATTGCAAACGGAAGGGAAATGCCACGCTAGAACGTGTTAATAACTAAACATGTATCATTTCAACATGATTCAAGGATATTAAAAATAATTTGTTTAGCTCATTAAGCTAAGTACATCCAGGAATTATTTTGCTGAATATTAACCTCTGATGCTTTTCCTAATAATAATATACGTTGTCGCTATCTAATTTATTTAAGTGTTTTGCAAGAAACCTCTGAAAGTTTAGAGAAAATATTTTCTATTAAAGAACAAATAAATGCCTTGAATTCACTTGAACCTTTCAAAATATATTTACTTAACACACTTTTCTCAGTGCAACTTTCGAATTGAACACACATGATTCCAGAACCTTTATTCATTTGGAAACTTTTGGAACGTTGTACTTAGTAAGAACACATTTTTCTTGATTAGAACAACAAAATTTGTTAACGAGAGAAATGATTTCGTACACCGTCATAAAGTAATATAATTATTTTTTGCTTCTGAGAAATCTAAATAATTATAGGGTTGATTTCGTCAAACAATTCCATTTCGCTTGAGTAATTACTTCATATTTTAAAATTGATCTCTTCCCCCGTTTTTTTCTTTTTAAATTAATTAAATCCTGTCTATTTCGACGATGGAATTGTTACAGAACTAGGAAAACTAATCTTGGAAACAAATTATCTATATTATATACATATAATTTATTAAACCACAGAAGTTAAATTAAATTTTAAAAAATCAAACAAACAAAGTCATTACGGATATTTTTTAAACGGAATACACTTTTTGCACCAGTGCAGGTTCACGCACTGTAACACCAGTGCAAAAACTTTCTATCGTTGCTCCTCACTGTTTCTCCAATGACGTTTACTTCAAAAGAAACGAAAACGAGTAAGAAAATATAATTAATTAAAAATAAATATGTAAGTAATCTCCGCTGCTATCAAGATTACGGAAGTACTCTGCAATAGTTTGCTTCTTGTCTCTTTTAAATATTTGAGACACCATCTCGTTCGCAAGTATGGAGGCAAAGAAGTACGTAGGATCAACACACTTCTTAAATAATATTTTTATCCCTTCCTTTGAGCTGTGCATCAGAAGAAAAATCACGGTAAAAAGAAATCAATTTTCATACTAAAAATTAAGATATATCCTCCCTAGTTCCACATTACATTTAAAATTCTATTTTGAGTATAATATAATACAGTAGAACGTTTAGCTTGAAAAAAAAATCAACAATATATCAAATCCCGATAAATATTTATCTGAATGGCGGATATAATCTGCCCTCCAGATATCCTAACTTTTTTTAGCCATCCCTTCTCAGCGGATAAAAGGGGCGTATCTTGTCGCACAAATGCATCTCAAGATACCTTGTTACATTTGTCTAGACATTTTTTTATGACAACTACGACTTTTCATGCTTTGACTACAACTGGCTAAATTCTCACAGCACAAATAAACGGTCAGACAAGTATTGTTTGCATAAGGAGTAACACCTCGTCATTAAGTGTTCTTTCTGAAGCAGAAAGCTGTCTTTATGGAGTTCATACACAACTGTGAGAACAATGGAATCCCAAACACCTGAAAATTTGTGATACCTATTCCTTAAAATACTAGTTTTCTTTGCAGTACTAACACTAAAATTACCAAGACAATGTATATAAACATAAAATTTCATAATTATGTCTTATCTGAGCATCAAATAGACAAAATGCAGTAGTAATCTCTTAAAATTAAGACACTGTAGTGTAGACCACATAAAATGGACATCATAGGAACAGCGGAATTTTTACGTACGCACATGACTAGGGGCTGCTTCACAAGAAGTGCTTTACTGATCATGATGTATCGAGGGTTAACCATTGACACCTCGTATCTACAATTTTTGTCACCTGAAGTAGTTGTTGTTGTCTTTTCATTGAATGAAGAAAAATTGGAGGACTTTCCAGTTCAAACTTCGTAAAAAAATAAACGTCTAATTTACAGATTTGTCACGACGATTCAACCGGAAAGTCCGCCAATTTTTCTCCTTTCAAAAAAAAAAAAAAAAGTAACAAAAATTGCACATACGGATATCAATGGTTAACCCTCGTTATACTGATATCAGCTTAAAACATTTTTATCAAAAAAAAAAAAAAAAAGTCCCTAAATTTAAGTTCGGTGCATTCAGGAATTGCATACAAAGTGGCGCAGTAAATGAAATGAAGTGCGTTGAAAGAAATAGGTCGTTTTATCTTTTCATAGAACTATATTTTCTATTTATATTTCTCAATGTTTTACAATTAAATCCTTTTTTTTATATATATTCCGCCATTCACAAAGTGTTCACACGCCTATGCCATTTCCTCTGCTATAGTCAAACTTCTTGAATCTTTCTCTTAGAACTCCCCGAACATTCTCACACGTTAGACCAAATGTATATAACAAAATTACTCCTCTTTTCCGCTTATGAATATCGAAATACACACAAAAAAAAAATTGGTTCCTGAAAGCTACTAATTTGTATCTGGCTATCATTTCATTACATCACATCACCCTCTCATCGAACGGCTAACTCTATACCTTAAGAAACTCGTACGTTTATCGCGGCAGTAACATTCGTTCGCCACTGGATTCTGTCCTGGGTAAAATCAAGCCAGTTTCATCATCTCTCATCGAAAGAACAAAATGAAATTAAAAAGGAATTGAATTTAAATTGGATACTGAAAAATTTTATTTGAATAAATGCCACCTTTTGTGAAACCTAGTCCGTGGGCAACCTAGAACACCTTCCCCTTGACCCACTTCCTTAATATATATTATCGATTACGAATATTCTATACAGTTTATTTAACTCACAATATAAACGTGTAAGTACTGAGAGTTAACGTTCATAACATTTACATAAGTTAATTTAATTATACAGAATTCCTCTGAACAGTAGAGTCCACTAACGTCTACGTTTCTTTTTTGAGCCTTTGCTACACCGTCTGAACAACTACACAAAGTGGTTGAGCTTCTCATTTAGATATTATAATCAATACTCAGTTGCTTATGTTCTATTTCTCGGCTTTTCCTACCTGCTATACGCCTTTATTTTTTATCTCAGCAAGTCTCACATCTGTGCTACACAAACTTACTAACAATCACGACTTGACTAGCCAGATAATCACAACGACTGTCTTACATGAAACAATTTTAATCCAAATGTTGCACAACAATGATGCAATCCATTGTTATACACATGATCTATTGTTTTCTTCTTATGCATAACCAATTGGAAGACAATTACTTTCTCCGTGTTTTGCATAAATTAAAAAAATAATTGACATTAGAATTATTTACGAGCGAGAGAGAGAGAAATGCACAGACAGCACTTTAAATCAAATATGCACACGTAAAAATATTGAAAAATGGGTTACTCTAGGTGCTATTGGCTGTACAGAGAAGCAAGTTTATACACTGAACATCTAATTACAAACGATTACAGTAAGAACATTTATTAACTACCACGTTAAAATGCATGGAATACTTCTGTACGATAAAATCAATGGTAACGCAGAATCCTGAAAGTGTACTAGGTACAACTGAAACCTTAATTACATGTATTTATAGTCGTAATTGATATTTGTTCATACGTTCTTTTACCGAGTTTAATCTTTACAACCAACTCTTAACGTCTGCTTAAGTTTATAATATCCTCTGTATGCTGTGAGGCGGAAGAAAGTACATAAATGAATTACAAAGAAAAACAAGTATAAAGAATTAGGATATTACACGTTTGTCCACATCAGTACGAAAATGGGTTTCATTTATTAATTTTTAACCAATGGTAGGTGATTATTAATCACACACATCCGCAATTATCACAGTACTATAAGCATGATAATGAAATACCAGTTACTTATCAATCCTAAACCTTGTCATATTTGAAGAACGAATAACTGTCAGTTTAAATAAACTTAAGGAACATCTCTTTAAAGCTAACATATGATTATCATAAAAATACCATTTCAAATGTTGTAGCTTCAATGAATTAATTTCAATAGATCTGAAACTCGAATGAACCATTAGACTACAACTGTTTCCACTGCATAGCCTTATTCAGTTACTAATTTGAAAAAAAAATTGCAGACCAGTTATGATACGTTTCATTAGTTTTTAGTAAAGAAAAGGATTAATCTCCTTATATATGTTTAATAGAGTTAATTGATGCAATCATGCCTGCGATACCACAATAAGAATCGAACTAAGTTCATAAAATCAGTCAATATGATGAAGAATTAACACCTATTGAGTATTTCTTACTTAGAAGAAATACCTATTTACATGTAAAGAAATACATCACACACCAGCAGACATATGCATTACTAAAGTTCATTCGAGTCCCTGATTTCTCATACGATCAAATGGCACAAATGACCACGCCTAGACTACCAGCTAACACTTTTAAGAGAAACAAAAGAAAATTAAAATTCGGAACATCTTTGTCTGATTCAAAAAACCAAAGAAAAAGGTACTAAGGAGTTTCATTCAAACAAAAATTAACCCTACGCGTTGTTTCTGAAAAGGAAGGTGACACTTTCTTTAATGCATTCCATCAATAATTTATTATGACATTCCAGAGTTATATCCAAAAATCCTGAAATATCATCAACACAAAATATTATCAATTTATTTTCATTTTTATTTCTGAATTGTTGAAATTCGTTCAGATCAGAGCGTTTGCTGTTGACAGTGAAGTAAATCTACATTAGAATGAACACCAACAAATACTACACACAGACAGGCGTCAAATAGTAATTCGTTTTCTGCTTGTCACATCAATATTGTAATCACGCAAAATGACGGAATTCGACCTACAACTCTCAAGGAATGCCATGTGTTGTATATTTTTCCTAATAATATTGGCAGTTTTTTTTTTACACATTTCACAAATATACAATTTTCATAACAAACATTACAAACATAACTTACTCGTAAATGGAAGGTCAACGAAAGCAAATACACACATCGAAAGTTGTTCTGTCAATTCACACTTTGTCTATTCAGAGGGCAGAAGATCTTCAGTACACGAACCTTAAAATCCATCTAATTAATTAATCACTGTCGCTGCCTGACTCCGATAATTGTAAATCATCATGTAGGATGTGGGTTGTCAAAGGCAAGGAGGAAGGCTTTGGTGATATAATGCCATTAATACGTCCTGGAAAAAATAAAATCGTTATTATTGTTTGTTCAGCATCTGATTAGCCATATATTCAAAATGACACAACTATAATCTTATAAATAAAACCCAAATCGAATTTGTTTACCACACAAAACCACATCGTTGGACAAATCTAAACGAAACTTTGCCTGCCGACCTTACTTGACTATAGGAAAGCTATATCGGATTCCAAAATTTAATATTTTGACCTGGAAAGAGGGAGAGAGTCCTTAAAGATATCGTCGTGCAAACTGAAGCAAATCAGCTAAAGGACTTGTTGACATGTCATTCGTCCATTAATTTAGCATAAGTGACCAGAAATGAGACTGAAATGGAACAACTATAACGCTTAGCTTCAAAAGCTAATGTCTCATTTTGACTCTTAATTTTACCCCCTCAGCAACTGCAACTGAAAGTCGGGATGATACCTTATATGAACTTCAATTCAGGAATTCGGAATCTTGAAGATTAGGGAATTTTATGAAATTCCCGAATTCCGAACACGCTTAAGAGAGAACGTGGCAGAGAAGATTTTTGTGTGGATTTGGGAAGCTTCTTTCAACCAACTGTTTCAACTCCTCTTTTAATCTTTTTGAAGTCACGCCTCATATCTGTGATTGCAGAATTCCGAACACTAATGTGAAGCAGCAAAAGATACTCTTTTTTTAGTATCTCCGAGCTGCTGCTGCTTCTTGGAATGAGATATGTACGAAAGATTCCCTTCCCCTATCGCGACATGAACATAAAGCATACCTCCCAGTGTCACAATTTCTTTTTTTATAAAGCATTTATGTACAAACTGAAGAGACTATACAGTGAAGACTCTTTAAGACGGAACTGTTTTTTACGCTGTTTGTCCGGCCTCTCAACGTTATAATGTGTACCAAAATATCTTATTTATTGCGCTCAAACCCCTTTTTTAGTTTTTTTAGTTCAATTACAAAATGTTTAGAGGAAGTTTAACATTGTGATGTAGTACTTTGTTCTCACTATGGTTTACACCTGCGCGTTTAAACCTCTTTTCCATTGTAACGCTCCCTTCCAGCCTCGAAGCGCACCCATATTTATCAGTGAGGTTATCACTCACGAAAAGGAGGAGCAAACAACTACAAATGACCTATTCGAAAGGAATACATAAAAGTAAATGGCCTTTAGTACAACTGTATAAGGCAGAATTTTCTTTACTGATTCGAGAGAAGGTAATTACGATTAAAATTTCTAGGATATAGACCTGTTATCTCAATATCATACATAGCAATATTTTAATAAAAATGTTAATATATACGTGAAAAATATTAATTGAACACTTGATACGCGGTTATTTGAGCGTTTCGAGAGAGAGATAGTGAGAGAGGGGGGTAGTGAGAGAGAGAGGGAGAGAGAGAGAGGGAGAGAGAGAGAGGGAGAGAGAGAGAGAAAGTTTTAAAAAGCAAGTTCTCCTCCCTTCGCTTTCTTACTTAAAGATCTCAGTGCTTCACCTTTCGTTGCGGTTTTTGTCGCTACTCCTCTGCAAAGTTGGTTGAGTGCATGAATTCTTTCGATATTATAGATAACATCCCACCAGTTTCGAAATTATTTATATGATAATAAATAAATAGATATCAGTAGACAGGAAACCTATTCTGTATGTTTTTATGACCTATTTCGCAACTGTGGTTTCAGTACCCCAGGGATGGCAGTCATATTTTCCACCTTAACAGGACAGGAGTGAACTTCAATTATCTAATGAAGTTAATCGTTGAGAGATATCTGAGAAGTGCTGGACTATACGTTCTTGCACGAAGTAAAACGTTAGGAAAATCAGATGGTAATACATGAATAAACAGATCGATCAGCCTAGTTTCTACAAGTTGTACAGTTACAATTCAAAAATTCAACGTACAATCAGGTGAATTACAGGATGTCTGCCAACACTAGGGCAACACCTAACGATAAGACAAAAATTAATCTTACCATTCACATTTCTTCTGCTTTCTTGGTCAGCCTCGCTCTCACTATCACTTGAACTGCTATCACTATTCGAGTTGCTATCACTAGAGGTATCTGACAGAACACCCAAAGTTGGTTCCTGAAAATATAATACAACAAATGTAGTAAAATGTAACAAATACACCAAAATAATACTACGAAAAGTAACACTGAAATATCAAAACTGAACGCCTCAACTTCTATGGCGATTGGACTTCAGAGCTCGAGATTCTCGATTTACAAATGTAATCTCTATTTTCTTCAATATAAAACTGAATATCTATCTGTCTGTTACTTATACAATCTACATGCGTGCAATGATTTCTACCAAATTTTGGATGCGTGTTCCTTGGGCCCAGAAACAGACCGTAGACGTATTTTAATGTCAACGGAAATGTCAGTGTTGCCAACTAGCTAAAAAAAAACCATTCAGTCCATTGTCTATAACAATGAAATACATAAATAAAAGGTTTCAAGTTTTATTCAAATTTTGAATGCTGTAAACCAGAAATAATAACATCAAATTTTTAATTCAAATTCTACACCATATTAAAAAAAAAATGCATATGCACTAGCTACAGCTCTTTTCACAAGTATTGTCGCAAGTCTTTAACGAATATTTCCCAAATTCGCAAAGATGTCCCTCTCCCGTGTGTGACATTTAATTAACGAAAATTAAAATTAGGATTAATAGCATTGCTTACCAAAAATATCACCCTCCGAGATGAAACGAGTTAACTATTTAACTTGATACAAATTTTGGACTTAGAATTTGTTTGTCGATGAAAAATTATATTTTTGCAAAAATCGCTTTCCTTTAGCTACATAACAGAATAAAATTTTCCTCAAAAGTGCGTAATGTGATTGTGCATATGTCTATAAGTCAACAACGTTAAACGATGTTTCAAAATGTTCACTTTTGGAATAAGAAAATGTAGTCTTTTGTCCATAGTTTTGTAATTATTATAATGAATATTGCATGTTTAAATACAGGTTAACTTTGATCTTATTATTAATGACTAAAATTTGAAAAAAGTGTAATACGTAAGATACTGGAAACTACTACTACTAACTGTAGTAGTAATAGTAGTAGTACAACTGTTAGTGTTACCAACATATTTTATTCACCCCGCACCAACGGGTGGGTAACTCGCGAGTAATTTACACAAAATAAGGATTAACTGAATAAAAACAATCCGTATTTTAAACTTTCACAACCAGTATCTAATGAATCCTTCGACTTTTGAAGAAATCTTTCAGGCAAGCCTGTTTTACATTACAATGTGTTGAAATGCGTACAGTACAAAAGCACTGTACAGAACGGTGGTAGCGACAAGCAGCATATCTCTATGGGTTTCGGAAGTGGAGGTAAAAATACGGCCAATTTCACAGAAGTGTGTACAGTACAAAAAAAAAAGTTGTGTCACTAGATTTAAAATGGTCAAATAAATCCTGAACTCGCCTCTGTCTTTATCTATCTTCATTTAAGCTTCATCCTGAGCTACAGAAAAAAACAGACACGACAAAGTTAATATCTGCCCACGTGATAGGGCAGCTACAATGACTATTTAATCCCACCATATACTTGAATAACGTTACTAGCATGATCAAATCACACGTAACTCAGACCTGTATTTCGTGTCTCCCTGCGGGGTTAAACGACAAATTTGTTTTCTATACACCCGTGTAGTTACTATACAATTCCTAATATCTACTGCCGAACATCCTGTTACATATTGAATGAAGCACTGATTAAATTAAATAAATAAAATAATAAATATTAGAATTGCCAGACGTCTGAGTGAATTATGCTCTGGACTGATTCAGATGCTCTTAAATTCAACACAGGTTTCAATTCTACCACTGTATCACTCAATATCTATTTTATAACTTCCCGTGGAATGTCGTATGTGGAATGTCGAAGTACGACTCAATATTCGGGATTTAATTCGAAACAGCTGTGGAATTATTTATGCGTTCTTATATATATATATATATGTCTGATTTGGGCTTCATTTACCATGATTTACTGTTAATCTACTATTCAGAAACTCTCAATTATGTATCATAACTGTAACTTTGCATCAGAAGCGAAAACTATTGACAAATCCTCGTCTTGGTCAGTTTCAAGAAGATACTCAACACTAGACAGACCTGTGCCTGATATGCTTAAAGGCTATAAATAAACTCAATTCAACATTAGACCATCACATTTCATAATTTATAACTTACATCTTTAATCTTCCTTATTGAATAAGTTTGTATCACAGCGAAACGATAAACTATATATTCGTACCTCATGAAGTCCGAAGTCCATATCCCTCGATTCTTGTACAACAGGTTCAGAATCATCCAAACTAATAATAGGCAAACTTCCTGGAGGCAAGGAAGACACAGAAGGTGACTTTTGACTCGTAGGACTCTTGGTTGGATGGTGGCTTGGAGAAGGTTTTTGACTTGATGGGCTCCTACTGGGATACGTTGGAGATCGATGGACAGGAGATGCATGCAATGGAGAATGCCTGGGCACCATTGGAGAATAAGATGGCCTCGATGGTGGATGTGACGGTGATGATTTCTGGTGCGGAGATGGTTTCTTGGAAGGGCCATCAACTGGAGTCACCGGACGAGGAGGACCCAGCTTATTTTCGGTTCTGAAAGAATAAAAACAACACAATAAAGTATATGTTCATGGAATGACTTTATATATCTACTTCTAGTGAGAGAGACCTTACCTTCAACAGCATTTCTGTGTCACACTAAGCGTATTTATGCAGTAGTTACTACTTAGAACAAACAAAAGCTACTTCTATCGTTCAATTGATAAGATAATTATGGCACAAAGCACGATAAAAATCATGTGTGTATTCAATGCATTTTAGCTAGTTAGTGAATAGTATATGGGTTAGAGTGGATCTATAGCCAGGAATGATTATCCTTGGAGAACACTATTCCGGTTGAGCGTCGGAGAAACAGAAAAAGATAAGAATGGAACAGGTAACTAGCAGTGAATACTCGTTAGTCATACTGGTTGCATTCTAATGCTTAGAAGACCTCTGGATGGCCCACAGGTTAGAGCGCTCGCTTTCTGTGTGCATGGTCACGGGTTCAAATCCTGCCAGTGCCCATTAAACGCAGTGCTTCGGAGCCCACTTTAGCACAAACTGTAGGTCCCGCCCTTAGAAGCTCACCAACTTGTTTAGGATGTTAATTTATAATTCACTCACTCTTAATCTTCAGAGACTCGTTACACAAAAATAATACGTGATAGCAGTAGGCCCTACTGCATAATGATTTCACCGGAATTTAAATCCCTTTTTTGAATACAAAATCCTACTATTCTTACAAATTATTTTACATAATAACTTACCTCGTCTTTTTCACTTGAATATTACTGTTTAGCTTCTCCAACGTAACTTCACCTGTGTTATGGTCAATAATTAGAACACATTCCTTCTGGTGGGGTTTCTGATTTCCTTTGAAAATGGTGCGAGCTGTTCCTGCACCATCTAAGTGAGTTACTGTCACCTGGTGATTCTGACTGACTTCCAACGTAGCCATCTTGCTGGCATCCACACTCGCTGGTTTAAAATCATCTGAAAATAAATGCTACAATTAACAAAATTCAGAACGTAGAAAAGAAAATGGATTTACTTACAAATGGAAATATAAACTTACTTTTTTTTTAATTTCTTTAAATGTATTTCAAAACTCGATTTTCGATATTCTATCAAAGTTCAATTTTGTTTATCTTAAACTTTAGCTTCTATTGCAAATCTTTATTACGTATTTCGTGCAAATGAAAACTTTTCTGTTACAAATTTTTGGTTTTGAAAGAAAACTCTGTCTACAAAAGAAATGGAAGCAGAACTGTGAACAAAAACTACAAACATGGGCTTTTAATCAAGGTCCCAAAACAATGATTTACAGAGAGAGATATTTACAGGAGTGTAGGGACGCCACCATCGTAGTTTTACTTTATGTTAGGAACGCCCTGTATTTATTTGTTCAATTTATAATTATTATTTTTTAAAAATGCTTACAAACCAATTGTGTACCAGTTTCGGAGGAAAATTTCACTAAAAGTTTTAACTTTTGCCACATTTTTAACGAAAGCAAGCCCTGAAATCCTTCATTATTTTTTTTTCTGACTTTATTTATAGCCTTCCCGACAAGTGTGACTTACTTTGATTTTTTTTTAAGGCCTTATGGCATCTTTAGCTCAAGTCGAAACAGGTTAGCTAGAAGAACACGAAGTTGTCGTAACGTGATGTCCCATACAGGCTTTTGCCTCGTGAAACTGAGGGAAACCCCCAGTCAGGATGGTTAGCCGTGGGGTTCGCAGCCATTGCCGATCAGAAGTCTGCGACCATGAAGGATAGGTGAGTGTGACTTACAATTTATTGAATGGAATTTTCTTTAAGGCCCTTTGGCAAATTTTGGATCAGGTCGAATAGATGATAAGACAATTGGTGGAATCACGAAAGTGGGAGGAAACGGGAAATCCTCCACCACAAACCACACATGGCATGAGCTGGGATGGAACCGAGGATCCCAAGCACCAAAGGTGAGCGCTATACCACTCAGCCACCGCGGCCCGATTGAATATTATTACTATATTTCATCATCATTATTACTATTGTTGCTAAATTACAATGTATAGGTACATTAAAAAAGAAGGATACTTTAGTATTATTATTACTTATTATTATAAGCAACTTAAACATACAGATATAATCAAGTAGTAAACATGTGCACGTATGCTTTAAGTCTATGCGTGTTTTCTGTTGTGCTTCAACCAGCAAATAAGCAATACAAAGAAATCTACTACGTTTAAATATTGTCTGCCAAGGATCTCGCCGTTAAAACGCTTAAAATAGGCATTGTACTATACTTTCATTCAATCACAGTTAACTATATAGGTGGGTTGCACAAACTCAAACCTGCTTAATTTAGGTTGGAACCACCTAACTCGAACTATGGTGGTTCTCGGTCTGCGTGAAGCGACTGACCGTGTAGACTATGCTTTTGCATATTTAGATATATTTCGCGTTTTTCTTTCTTTGTTGAGTAGTTACATCTTGCGACCAAACCCTATGTTATCAAAAAACGAAAATAGGAAGCAAGAAAGTGTACTTATTATTTCGACATACGAAAGAGACTTCCGAGAAAATACCAAATACCATTGGATGACGTAAATGAATAAAAATACACCCATGAATCATACTGTTTTCATCAACTGCCTTCTAAACAGCGTTAAAAGCATCTTTTTTATAACGAACAGTAACTTGAAACAGTAAGTCTCTTTTTCGTTATATAAGAGTGCTTACAACAGGAATTCACTGACTATAATATATTATACCTACACTAAATACTGAACAAACCAAATTCTTGCAGAACAATATACAATATTTCGGATAAAATTTACTTTATCTATTCCAAACTTGAACCAGTTGCTGACTAATATTATATGCTCTACCAGGGTTGGCTGATTTAAACCACGTGTTTAAAAAACAAAAGCAAAAATGCCACAAATAGTGTGAACTTCATGGTGACAACTCCACATATTAAAATATCTGCGTTAATCATTTTCGCCTTGTAATCAAGGGATTCCGGGTTCTATTCTCGATACGGCCACAGAATTTCTCTAAAGTGCAAACCGAGTAGTGGTTCGGATGTTACTGTAAGCAGTAGGTCTTGTCCTTCATAACCTTGCTGCTACATAAGAACGAACCTATACTGAATTGTATCTTTCTGCTTGCCTGTTGTTTCATAGAGAAGCCAAAGTTTACTTTGCTTAAATATATTGATAGAATAGCAAAATTTATCGATTGCATCCAGTGACGTACGGAGGGGTGGGTCCTAGAGGTCCGGACCCCCTGCGAAATTCCGATATTTTTGTAAATCTACTACAGTTTTACGAGAAATTCTCAATATTTTCTGTAAAATTTATACCCATACTGAATTTGGATCCCGAAAAAAGATCTGGACCCCCCCTCCCCGAAATAAATTTCTGAGTACGTACCTGACTGCATCCGTAGCTTATCAATATGTGTACTTAACAGCAACATTATCTTGGACTGGACTTTTTAGTTTTAAATTTCTTGAACGATACCTACATACTAAATTCGTTATTTTAAAATTCCATTATTTGTATAAATGTCTCTTTTGGCGTACTGGATATTATACAGTGACACTAAGATTCTACATGCAAAGCGATCACGGGATTTTCCCGATGACTAAGATGGGAGTTTCCAGATTTAAAAAATATACATTAACCGGACCATCCAACTCTACACTAAAACGGGACGGGACAGCGGTGCTATATACAACTCGTTTATTAAAAATAATTCTCCCTGGCACTTCCA
>JAGDQP010029424.1:0-23374 GCA_022664845.1 Lepisma saccharinum | reverse complement strand
TTATATGATCTTTATATATATTTCTATTGTATTTCATCAGCAAGTTATTTTCTTGCTTGGTTACGTTTTGGCATTATATTATATAGGATTTTGCGTATTAAATATACAATATGGCCGTGCTATTTAAAGTTTGTTTCCTCTCCATTAGTATATGTGTTTAATAATTCACACGCATATTTAGTTTACTAGTTTGGTAAGGCCTCACTGTTTCTTTTCCTTTCTGTGAGGTCTTAACAAGCAGCGACGAAGCCAGGATGGAAATCGAAACTGAGAACCACAATATCCTCACTTAAAATCGTCAAGGGGACTGAAATATGATGTGTGTCCGGAAAGTAAGTACCATTTTAAAAAAGAAATAGTAAAACAATTTTGTTCAAGCCAAATTAATTTTTACATGAAAGAGCACACCTTAAACTATTTTTCGACATAGATTCCACCAATGTTCAAACACTTGTTAGAGCGAGTGACCAGCTTGTCTAAACCTTTCTCAACGAAACATCACGCCAGTGTCCGGGCGGCCTTGTGTTGTGAAAGATGTGTTGGTGTGGAAAGTTGATGAGAAAATGCTTGAGAATAGACTGTTCACAATGACAGTGCTTTCAGATGAGTTTCTTCAAGTTTCAAGAACTGTTTTGCATGAGATTTTTACCGACCGCTTAGGTTATCACAAACTGTGGTCCCGCTGGGTTCCGAAAAGGCTCTCAGACGTCCACAAAACCAAACGACTTGGCAGTGTTTTAACATTCCTTGCCCGTTACAGTAATGAAGGGGAGGAATTTTTAAACAAAATCGTGACTGGTGATGAAATGTGTTTTCGCCATGTCACCCCACGTTATGGTTGTCTTTACTGGCGGGATGTTTCTTTGAGGAAGGTTTAGACAAGTTGGTCACCCGCTATGACATGTGTTTGAACATTGGTGGAAACCATGTCGAAAAATAGTTTAAGGTGTGCTCTTTCATGTAAAAATAAATTTGGCTTGAACAAAACTGTTTAGTATTTCTTTCAAAACGGTACTTACTTTCCGGACAGGGCCTCGTAAGTTTATGGCATATGTAGAAAATAAAGAATACAGATAAAGCGGGCTACAAAAGAGACTAAGGTAGATTTGGGGCTTCAGCCGTACCCCCTCCCCAATGGCCAACCCTGCGTGCAGGCTTTCTAAATCGGAAATGTCGCGACTTTTTTTTCAAGTTGGTAACCCTATAATTGTGCAGGAGCATTTTTTTCTTATCTTCTGGTATAAAATTTGACATTACGGCTTCCCTTTCGTTATATACAGGCAAAATAACACCGACAAGACATTTTCACAGGATTCCTAATATGAAAATATAAAAATGATAAAATATTTCATTTCAACAATATAGACTTTCGAAAGTGTGGGAAAATGAGTTTTAGAACTTGATATTTCCAATAAGGCGAACAGAAGAATTGAGGCTTCATGGTACCCTCAAATACTTCAAACCTAGAGTTGCTGTATTTGAAGCCTGAAAATCCGGGACGCTACAAATGTATGAAAATCTTTGAAATGTGCAAAATAAAAAAGGGTTAAACCCTTTAATGAATTTCCTTGTATTAAAAACTACGTTAACTTTATATCCAAAACTCTGTACCTAAGTAATCTCAATTAAAATGATACTACTTCTAAAATTGTTAAAATATTCCCTTACCGAAGTACGTTCTCATTGTTGTGTAAAAGCAAGAAAAAGTAAAAGCCTACAATCAATAAACAAAATATACATTTTCCCACCTCATAAGTTTTCATTTCATCTAATTTTTTAAACATTTCTCAATGTTGGATTGCCGATTTTACTAAACAAAATATACTTGTTTCTTGGCATTCATTTGGTCAGTGGAAAATTACGGAGAAATTCAATCGGTGGTTCAAATATCTCCGAAACAGGAGGCAGATAGAAACAAAGAGTAATACCGCAATACCCATTGAGCAACAAAACGATGAATCCCTAGTCAAATGAATTAGATGTTTCGTTCAATATTAAGGTGAATTGAATCGTGAACTTAAATTAAATCATTGATCTATGTAGTCAGGACTTTTTAAAAACTTTGAGATGCCATACTCAATAACTGAAGTGAATATAATCATGTAAAAAGAATGAAAACAATAATTTCCCCCTTCGTCTATTCTTCGATTCAAACCGGGACATTTATACGTCCCAAGAATTATTTTCGGGATACCGGGAAGCAGATCTCGAGTCTGGTACGGTCCCTGATTTTCCGGGACGAATAGCAACGCTAATCAATCCTGTTCTATTAAACAATGAATTTCGAAATTGTGCAATTGGTGGGCAAGGATTTTTCCTAAGGAAGTAGGAGACCACCCCGGAGTCCCATTTCGACCGTCTGTCTGTCGACAACTTTCAACTCAGGAACTACTAGGTCTGGTGGTTGAGATATCGTTGGGAAGGTCTTGAGACGAGTTCAATCCCGTATTAAAATCCAAATCTCATGGGCGGGTTTCGAGTTCTGGGGCCCATATTTTAACTCAAGAATTAGGACTATGAAGGTTTCTCAGGTGTAATGGAAAGGACTTGTCAAGACTAATACAAAGCCATATTATCCATCCTGATCACAGGTTCGAAATATCGAAAGAGGGAAATATTCAACTCAGAAACTGTTAGACCTAGGAAAATAGTTGAAGTGTCGTTGCAAAAGTCTCGGAGCAATTTCTCCAACGGAACATTAATAATCCAAGGATGCTCGCTGCTGAAGTTGTAGCTCATATGCACAGTCCCCCAACTGGAATCCGCCTCACTTGTTTTTAGAAGTGCTTTTGATAATGAGCTCAAATGAAGTTGAAAGCAAACAAAATGCTAAATTCTAAGACTGAACCTAGAAACTTCTTAGACTCGATCGAAGTAATTAAATATATTGACTTATATACTTATTTTGGACCGTTGGAGATCTCTGCTTGCAACTTTTGACAGTGTGTGTCAACTTCCTTCTTTATTTAATACCAACAGCTGTTGCAGAAATGTCCCAGAAATTATTGATACAATGCAGCACAAGATTTAAAAGCACTGTCACCATAACAAAACAAACTTTACTATACGCACTGCACACAAGGTTTCTCACTCACAACTAGTTATGAACGAAACTAACACTATGGCGTCTCTGTAATGTAGTAACTATCACGATCCCTCTTCATCCTATTATTACTAATAATCAATATACTACTAAAGTATATACTTCCGATTTGTAAGATCAAAGATAACGTTTGTTTATCCGTTTCCCTATCCTGACACCACTCAGCCTATAGCATTTCGAGAATAGAAACAGCGCGATATTCACAGCTATTGTCGGAAACGAGCAACAAAGAATATAAGATATTCACATTTATGAGACTTATTGGATTTGGGGACATCTTTGGCGCTTCGTCCTTGTGAACAAATATTTAAAAGCAATAAATGTTTTTGAATGAACTTTTGAATGGTGGAATCTGAAAGGAATAAGAAGGGATTATATGCCTTATTTTCTATTTGCAACTAATCCTGCCCTAAACTGCCTCTGGCAATGGGTGAAGCACTGTTTTATGACACCGACCTGGGTTGTGTTTCTTTTTAAGTTTCGTTTGTTCATACACTTTTCTTCCTTTCCATTCATTACTTTCAAATCTAGAAAAAGGTCAAGCTCTTCAACATCAGCAGCCCACAACACTCATGATCATAAAGTACACCGCAGTTATAAGCAGTGCTATCAGCGTTTCATCCTCTTTCTTTCTCTCTCTCTCTCTGTCTTACCACTCAATATTATTTTCCTGGTTCAGAGGGGAAAATTGGCAGGAAATAGCAGCCACGATTGACAACGTGTTGTATTAACCCCTTCAAAGGAGAGGCCGGGGGAGGGCAAAAGAAGAAAAGCGAACGTCGAAGGAATCTTCAGATTGTCCTTTGCTTTCAGTGAGTTTATGATATCTATATTAACAATAAAAGTGGAGAAAGTGAAGAGATTTTAAGAGGGCTGTTTGTTTTGTAACGGGGTTAGAGATGTTCGTTTGGCTATGAGTTTTGTGTGTCCAAATGACTAATTTTAGAATACCGGTACGACCCTAACGCTACAAGTAATAGCAAATGTTGTCTTCTTTATTGGATAACATTACGCATCCAAGACAAAAGAGCCGGTGGGAGGGAGGACACTTGGGAATTTTCGTTTTCCCGGCCGGGCCAATCCGCCCCTGGTTTCAAAATTTCTGGAGCCTTCAAAAGTACCTTCGAAGCCGTACAACCGTTTCACGGAGACGAGAAGTTTCTCTGAAAGAAAACCTAAGCAAACACAAAGCTAGCTGATATGACAATGCTTCTGAGATTGATTTGTATTTAGTTAATACATTATTTTAATTTTAGTCTGACCGATTCAGTAAAGTAATTTTTGTTTATCTACAGAGCCAAAACTGAAAGTATAACGGATTACAGCATGATTTAGCCTGGCATGGCCAGGCCCAAAATCCACCCCTGTCGTTAGACTTTCTGTTACGTCTATCTTGACACTGTGGACAACATACTCACATACATATTTTTCTTTCTCTTGTGGTTATCATAGCATCTTTGATTCTGGAATGTACGATAACACTTATCACATTGAATTTTACTTTCATCAGTATTTTTCGTGTCTGGATGGTACTCTTCACAATACCTACATAGATATTCACATTTATGAAACCGACGTTTCTTATAGGGTTTAAGGAAGTGATGGTCATTCCAATAATAATACAGCAAGTAATGAAGCAACAGTTCTAGATCAGTTGTACGAGGTTGAAATCTCAACGTCTTGTAGTAACATAATTGGCTCCAGCATTCATGTACCATTTCAGGGTCGACATAACCGCAGACTTCAGGAGCAGCAAGCATGGCGTCAATAGAATTGTACATCTTGATGGATCGAAAAAGCAAAGTTTCTAATCGCAGCAAACAGTAATACTTCGTCGCACAATTTCAGAACACAGGGAAAGACCTTTTCTTCACAACGTACCAGTCAGTCAAAAACACCGAGTTGATAGAGAGCAGGAGATAAGATTCCACAGCTAGATCTTCGCACTTCAAAAGCTAGACACAGATAGTGGCATGACGGTAATACTTCTACTTATCGGGTATAAAGATAAGATAAAATGAATTATATGGGCGGTAACAGCACTATGGCTTACGCCCATGACTTCTTGTCGGATATATCATGAAAACTATCATACAAGGGTACCAAGAGGGGAGAGTAGAGCAGGGGCGAAATGTAACATGCGCAGAAGGGTTGCGCAGTATGATGTTGAGAGAAAACAATTATCAACTTTGATAAATACTTTAAGTTTTTCGGGAAGTCGTACGAAAACTTTCTCGTATACTTTCCCTAGCAACTGCCAGCATTATCGCCTACAAAATTTCCCCGTATCTATCCTGTTCTTCCACAACAACAGAGCTCAAGTGTTTACGAGAACATTGCTTCTAGTCGCTGTCGCCAACTGTGCCATTCACTTCCCGATATCATTAGAGAAATCTGCCGAATCTCAACTTTGTCTCCATCATATAGTTTCCACTCACGCCAAAATGAATCCAACATTTACTAATGTACAGAATTAAGTTTGAGTGACACATATTTAACAAACACTGACACGAAAATTTAAAACACTGATCTCACAAAACAAAACACTGACACGAACAATTAAAACACTGATCTCCCAAAACAAAACACCGTGTTTCCGTGTTCTAACAATTTAGAATATTCGACTCCAGCAAAGTCACAAAATTCCTTGAATTCCTCAGTTCGCACAGTATAGATGTGAAAGTATTTATACATCTTAACAGCAAAGCATTCAATGTCAAATGGTAAGCATTCTACAGCTGATTGTATGCAATTATGAACTATATGAACACCACACCCTACTCCTATTATTTTCTTCCCCAAACTATCTTGAACATGTTGCCATACATTGTTCTTCTCTTTCCTGGCATCACCGCCAAAATTTGTGTTTGTGTTATCAGCACACTTTTTTATCCTTTATCAATTCCTCGAGCATTTTACTTTGAGTTTCTGATTTCTCGTTGAAAAGAGAAGAAAAGCTGATCATTTTCACATGGACGCAAGAGAACGGCAAAAAATATCGGACCAATACAGGAAAACATTTTTCTGTTTTTTTGTTTGATGCGTCTCTGCTTAGGGACACTGAACTCAAATCTTTGTTTACTTCATTTATTGAAAGCGGTGCCAAAACGTTACATACAATCGCCTCACTTCTGGTTTTTCCTTATGAATATGTAGGCTCATAAAACTTTTTCACAAGTTTAGAAAAACAGTCATTTGACCTAAAACTGTGTCCATGAACAATTGTATGGTAAGCGAATACACCGAGAGCTGAGACCTTTTCACTATCATCTTTTTTTTTAAAAAAAAGAAAAGGCTGTAAAGTAGAAGAAGAACTAACAGATCTTTCAGCATCTTTATGTTTTTTAGATCTTGTGTGCTGAGCGATATCGCTCCTTCCCCCATGAGTAACAGAAAAGTGGACACCACAGATTTTACAAACAACACGTGACCTGTCTGTGGTCGACACGTGAGTTTTAATAAACTTAAACTCTCTTTGTAAATCTTCATTGAAAACACATGACCGTTTTTGCGGTTTTGACAGAGACATATTTTACACTAAATGAATACATGAAAACATCAACAGACAACAGACGTAGCACCGAAGTACTAACACTTTGTGCCGCACGCCGTCAAACTAAGCGGGAACGCCGGACAAGGACTAGGGAGGTATAGGACCACCAGGTTCCATAAGCAACAATAGTTTGAACTAAGAGCGATAATTGCATGGTAGTGGCACCTAGCGGCCCGGGGGACACTATCTGCCTCAATTTTCTGCCTACTATTCTAAAGATGGCAGTACAATCTGCCCAGTCAACAACCGTTCATAATGGATATCTTTGTGGTTAGGAAATAACAGATATCAAAGTTAACGTAAATATTCGACATAACTGTACTCTTTTAATTTGTAGACGATGCAAATTCTTATAAAACTGTATTGTAAAATTTTGTTAGTAAAAAATATATACGTATATTTTATTGATTGGCAAAAAAAGGATATTTTCGGAAACCGACGGGATACCATCAATGACCTAAAATAACGGGACTATCCCGTTCAAAATGGGGCGTATGGCCACTCTATGCTTAGGTCAGATTTTGAAAGTCGATTTTCTGAGTAATCATGGGAGTGCAAAATTTTTAAAAAGATGTACAACAATGTACAAAATTTGTACAAAATCATCCACTTGTTAAAATCCCAATTTGACGATTCCGCACTCCAGCGTCAACCTGGAATGCAAAATTTAAAAATCGATTTTCTAAGAAAGTAGGGGTGTACATTTGTTTTTTGAAATATGTACAAAAACGTATTAAATTTGTACAAATTTTGCACTAGTTAAAATCTGAATTTGATGGACCCCTCCTTCTACACACTGCTGCACAATCAAGTGCCCTATATGACTTATCTATGGCACGTGCCGTCTACTTCACTATTCGCTCGTCAGATGGAGTCATTGTAGCGGTCCTCGCACCTACGACATTACTTATGGGATAGTCCGGTACAATAGTGTATAATACTTTACGAAATAATTGTTTTCATATTATTGTGAAATAACACAAAATAACTAAGTACATGATAAAAATAGTTTTAAGTGCTCAGAAATTATCAACAGACCTAATTAACTCCTAGACATCCGTTTATTTGTTGCTTTATATTTCTAGTTATGTTTTAAGAGTCTCATGTGCCCTTTATCTTAATATTCTTCATTTTTGGGCTTGTCTGTAGCTATTTTACTTTTACCAGACTGCCTTCCTCTTTTTTCTCTTTGTGATAGCACTGGTTTTAGGTAAGGCTAATGCTAATGTAGGGGCAAGTTTGAAAGTCCATAAACGACACCTGGGAACAAAGGAAACAAGTTCACATCAGGTACAAAAATAATTTTGAAAATCGGTTAACAAATAAAAAAGTTACAGCCATGGAGGCTTTTCAATCAACCCTCATATCAAACATACCTCTCTCATCCTTAATGTCATACACACACTTAAGTCCAATAGCATTTTTTTAAGTCCGATTTTCGCTGCACCTCCATTTTATAGTTCAGAAGTAAGCCCATTTTCTGGACGATCACACTATTCAATATGTGGAATCTATTTTGTGAACATTCATTGTTTCACATTGTCCAAGAAGTGGACATCCATTTTGTGGATCATAATATCAGTCTCTCGCACACCCATTTGCTGGACATCCAGTGGAAGTCCACGAGATCTTTCTTCGAGACTTCCATTTTCTGTACTTCGGGACTATCTGATGCCCAGTATGTCCATGGACATAAAGTGGACGCACTGGTATATGATATAGACGTCCTATGCTAACGTCGTATGGACACTAACTTCACACTTTCCAAAAGTGTTTCTATAATTGCACTGTGCATCTCTTAATACAGAAGCCAGGTATGATTCAAATGAAGATCACAGGAAACGAACATTCTTTGTCCATTTTTTTTTTTGCGAAATTGAGATAAGAGTGCCATTAATTAGCTCTTTGAAGGAGATTATTAACAAGCTATCATACATGAAGATAACACGGATAGTCCGTCTCCTACAAGTAAATCTTTATTTCTTGTTCATTTATACGCAATACTAGTACTGAACTTTTAAAACACATTTCTGTAAAATCCATAAAACGAACGAAGTACGTTCTTTTCCTGAGGTCTCAAATTTTATGCACTGGAGTCCCGATTAACCGAACTTCCGGATTAACCATATCCTAACATAGTAAAAAAATAACACTTTGAGTTTAGAAGTTTGCAGATGCTGCCTTTGATTTACGATGCTCTTAATTATGAAAGAATTCTTTGAATTATAGTACAGTACAAATATAGTACAGTAATTACGTATAATGCAGGTATTGTTTTCATTTAAATTTAAATGAAGTACAATATGAATACTCGGTACTCTTACGCAAAATAATGAAAGACGAAAATATGGAAATGAAGTACAGTACTGGTACTGTACAGAGGTTATTTTCATGTTACAGTACAGGGAGATATTACATTTCGCTTTTTCGCAGTTCTATGTATACTGTGTATGAACAAATGAAAATGGTACTATTTTAACTTACTTTTATTACATTTATTACTTTCGAGAGGGCTTAATTCACAAAAGAGCGAAGCGCATAAACTCAGGTTTTGTAACCATTATAATAGAATAGTAGAATACTTTTAGGCTTCAGCGCCTAAAGCTGGGAAACCTTACATCACCGCTCAGTCAGTCCGTCTATCTGTATGTCTGCCTGTAGCCAACTTTCAACTCAGGAACTACGAAGGTGGTTGAGATGTCATTGGAATAGCCTCAGCGAGACAAAATCAAAGCAACGTAGATAATCTCGGTTCGTCCGTCGACGAATTTCAACTTAGAAACTATTAGTGTTACGAAGGTGGTTGAGATATTGTTGAAAAGGTAACGGAGAGACGAGTTCAAAGCTCCATAAATCATCTTTGTACGTTTTTCCGTCAGTCAGTCCGAAGACAAATTTCGACTCCGGAAATACTAGAGATACGAACGTCTCGGCGAAAGTTTTCCAAAGACACATAGATCATCAAAATCGGACGTTTGCTGCTGAAACCTGGCAGTAGTAAACGCGCAGTCTCAAGACTGGGTGCCGTATAATTTTTGTGTAGTGATAGTTTTTATTTTTTATGTTTATTCATTAGAACAAGAACTCGAACTTTCGAACATCAAACTCGATATCTTGACACATTAACCATTTTGACGTAGTCAAAGTCAGATCTCATAAATATTGCATATCTGGAATACAAAATTAGAACATTCTACAGGATAATGAAAATTTACTTTACCTTTCATGCCTCTTGATTAGCTGTATTCGAATAAACTGAGCCCGTCATCAAAGAGCTACCATTATCATCATTTCCAAGAGATTGCTGATTTGAAACTGTCAATGGAATTGGAATACTTCTGTTTCACCATAACTTGCAGCTGAAGTTTGGAAATATGGTTTAATGTAAATTGTAAACCATTCATAAAATGGGAAGATATTTGATACAAATATTAGTTTTCATGATTTTCATTAGAAACAACTTATTAAATTCCAGCAGAAGAATCACTGGTAATAGTTTCCATTTTCATCATGTCATGTAGATACTGCTTTTGCCAAGATCATCCGTAAGACATTCGTAAGACTTCGAGACTTTGAAATCACTATTTTCCTTCCCACTTTACACAGACTTAGGACTGTCAAATGCAATTTCCAAAAATCGGTTTCTATTCTTCTTAAAGGAATTGCATTTGGTGTGGTTAAAAATAGTATTTCAACATTTTCTTTTCTCTGGTTCTCTCTTTTTTAAGTTGGGATAATTCCCGAATCATCATTCGTTCACATCTACTTTTTGATCTTTTAAAATCCAATTGTTTTATTATTCATAAATATTTAAAATATTTCTTTTATAGAGGAGCAGGTGACCTACAATTACAACAAACTCTGTCTAAAGCCCTTACCGGCATAATAATAGACTTTAAAATAGTATATTGAAATCTTATATTCTAAAATCAAAATATTAGGTCTTCTTGTTGGAACAGGTTTTTAAAAAATCACAAGAAAATAGATGTGAAAGAGCGAAGGATTCTTTTACTTTAACCTGAAAATAAATATAAGATTTAGTTTTTGTTAAAAAAAAAACTTACAGAATAATTAGAAGTTGATGTAATCAACTTAGTACAAGTTCCCTAAGTTAATTACATCACTCTACACTTATACTTTAATTCTAGTTACTAAAAGAAGAAACGATGGGTTATTAAGAAGTAAGCTTATATTATTAGTACTGATATCTTATACTCGCAGCTCTAGAATATTACTATACTAGTTCCATTGATTCAATTTACCTGTTATCTCCAAAGGTGTCTCATTGTATCATCTATTGTTTGTCCTAGTAATCATCCATATGTTCCATATCATTGGATATATCTCCCTTAATAGGTATTGATCTTAGGCTCTCTTCTCTTTCCGTTTCGGCATTTGGAACCTGAAACGACAAAAGAAAAAAAAAAAAAAAAAAAGGTTAGTGGTTTTGTATTCTTACCTTTTTGGTCCTATGTGTCCCTGGATCAATCGGCAATATAGATCCTTCACATACCGTCGATGGCATTCTTGTCCCTTTTTGGTGGTTGGAACACTGCACCTGGAAAGACAAAGAAGCAAAAACAACGAAAAAAAAAAAAGATTAGTAGTTTTGTATGCTTACCTTTTTGATCCTATGTGTGCCTGGATCAATCGGCAATAGATCCTTCACATACCGTCTGTGGCATTCTTGTTCCCTTTTTGGCGGTTGGAACGTTATACCTGGAACGACAAAAAAGCAACAAAAAAAAGAGAGATTAGTAGTTTTGTATGCTTACCTTTTTTGTCCTATGTGCGCCTGGTTCAATCGGTACTGTTAAACCTTAGTAACCCCTCTGTGGCATTCTTGTTCAGCTGATAGAACCTGAAACGAGAGAGAGAGAGAGAAAAAAAGCGATTAATGACATTCGACTTACCTTTTAGTCCTGTGAGTTCGTTGAACAATCCAGAATGTAGATCCTTCGCATTCCTCATCTGCTGCAATATCGTATCTGAAACGAAAGAAGAAAAACACACAAAGTAAAATAACTAACCTAAGTGGGTTCGGAATCCAACATTTTCGGATTCTTATTACTTTCCGAGAAAGTAATAAGAAACCGAATGTCCTTCCCCCACTCCCTTCCCCCTAAAGAACTAATCCTAATTACACCTAAAAAGTGAAGATGAACTTCACTTACCATCGGTCACCTTCGGCTGGTGCGGAGTATCCTTGTCCTGTAGTGGTCCTCCTCTGAGACGCTCTCCATTCCTGTAAAAAAGGGTTAGTAACTTACCTTTCAAGCTGAAAAGGAAAATTCGATTAGTAACCTTACAAGACTAAAATTCACTTACTTGAGATTCCACTCATCTGCCGTAAAGTAGTGCGGCATATCTATACTTACAGTCTCCTTGTCCTTTGAAACAAATCCACGGGATGGGGAAGAATAGTACTCTCATCCAGGATACGAACGCAGGTTCCTGCTTCCTCAAACATGTCGTTCCGCCTGGAGCTGAAGTGGAAAAAGACGTGAACAAATTTATTAGTGAAATACTAAAGCTTTACTCCAATTTTATGAACAAAGCCTAATAATTTTCTAATGGTTGTACACTCAATAATTTTTGTGTTTAATCTGCATTTAGGACCGGAGAAAACTAGAGATCTAGCTCATGGTTTATAGTCATCTTTGAAATGTACTGAATCATCATTTAACTTTATTTCATTTGTTTGCTTTGGCTAATAGAAACTATTATATCTCATAAGCACTAGACATTCTTAGCAGCACAAGAACATTGTGGTGATATCGGGCCAATAATGTGGATATCGATATTCTAGAGCAATTTCGATCGACATTGGCGCGGTGCTTTATTTCGACATTCAATTCTATTCCTAAAACTCGCGAAACGTGTTGTGTTTCAATCATGTAACATGCAAAAAAGTATTTGGCAGATTAAAATATAAGGTTTAGGAAAATATCTCTGTCTGAAGATTTCATTTTGCGATGTCGATTGACATAATCCGACATTGTTCGGAAAAGCGTTATGTGAGTTTGAAATCATCTAGGTAATGGAAACATAGCAGATACTACATAAAAAGCGTCTACATAGTCCCTCCTTGAAGCCATTCTGTAATTAAAATACCCTCTATGTCACCATATTCCGTTTCTGAGTTGAAGAAATGCACAATCGTCGTATATACTTTATGAAGAATGGCTCGATAGCGTATAGTGGATAAAACGACGAAATATAAATCACGAGGTTCCAGGTTCAAATCCAGCCGCAGGCAAGTGGGAAAATGTTCAATTGTGCATGAAGACGAAAAACACGTGGAGTAAAGACAGTGATGTAATCAAGATCATATTTTCTAAAACTGCTGTAATAATATATGTAATTCTATTATTAAAACAATGTATTTATTGGTAATATCGGCAAAATTGTTTTCCATTCGATATTGATTGATATAAGATATTATCGATCGAAATCGGAAATTATGTGTTTTTTCATATCGGTCGACATCGATGTGCTACTAAGGATAATAGACAAATTAAATTGAAACCATATTACATATAAACAAAGTAGTATCAATAAAAGAAAAATAGTTTTAACAAACAATAATTAAGTTATCGTATCTCAGAATACAATGTTCGTATTATTTTCTGTCCAGAGTAAAAAAGTGTGGTCAGCAATATTATAGTTTATTTTCTGACTACTGAATGTTGACCAAAATCGAGAATTTATGTTCATCAAGTGTGGATGCAAGTTTGTAGAATAGAGATCTTCGTCTGACAACAATCAATGGAGCATAAAATTAGATTTCTTTATAGAGGTGATTACTGTATTTCATCTTTAATAAGATTACTCAGAAATAAAGGGTCGTTAATTTCTCTCCTTGAATTCAAACACTTAGCTCTAAAATTGGCCAAGAGGTGCATGCACATCGATCTATGATGATTAAAGATCTGTTGTTTGTTAGACCATAACCATTTTGCCAAAAACTCTGTATCCTTTACATTTGCGCATCACAGGAAAAGAACGCGTTTTGTCCGTTTTCTTCATTTTATAGAAGAGCGTTTTAAAAATCCGTAATCAGCTTTACGTATACATCAAAGTAACGATTGGCTTGTAGCATGCATATTCTGTTCATGCATGATAGCTTGTTAAAAAGGTCCTTTAAAGAGAAAAAAGATAGCGCTCTTATCTCAATTTGGACACAAAATGATAATTATTCCTACGCTGTATAGCTTCCAAACAAAATTACAGTATAGAAGAATAGGTCTAACCAACATGGAGTAGAGATATACTCGTATTATCGTACCGGAAGAAAAAAATAAATTTCGTCTAATGAAACCCAACCTTCTGAAACTGTAGTTGTGATGTGATTAGTGAGTTTTTTTTTAACGAAAACATCTGTGTTCATTAGAGCAAATACTACTAATGAAATATTCACGTAGGGGGGACAGTCGAGGGGGAAGGTCGATATGGTAAAAGTAATTGTAACGCATTTGTTGACATTGAGTTTCCTATGCAGTTTGAGATACATTGAAATGCATTATTATCCAAAGTTTCAAGTATTGCTGGAGCAAGACGGTCTTGATTGTTGGTAACTGGTCTATATACTTGAAAATCATTTGCATGTATTAAAGAATTATTTACAGAACCTGGCATAACATTAATAAACAAGACTACTAAAAGATAACCTAGTAAGACCTCTGTGGAATTTTCGAGGTAACTAGCTTAAGCAAAGATTTGCTATCATACAAAACAGTAGACTGCTCGCGGGTCCTTAAGAAGCTTTTCATAAGGTTGAAGAAAGTTCTAGATAAGTCTCAATAATGCAACTTAGACGACGACCTCAAAAACTTTGCTAGAGTCTTTCTTGAATGATATCCATAAACTTTGCTATTCAGTGCATCTTTCAAGATCTTGAGAAAACTTCGACAAGTTAGACAGACCTGATATTCCTTTAAAGAAACCATATTCAGAAAGTGAAATATATGAGGAAACATGAGTCATAAATTATTATAAATAATTCAGAGGTCTTCTGAGAAACGGGACAAATATATGTTGAACAATAATTTGTAACGTTAGCCTTGAGGTTTGCTTTATACACTGCAGTACGGAGTAGCAAAGGCTTCCTTCCAAATATCTTTCAGAGGTTTGAGATCAGAGATTTTTCTGAGATCTTTCAGCATATTGTCAATTGACATGTCAGTACTTGGAAGAAGAACTGGAAATCTTTAATTTTGTAAAATAAGTACCTGAATCTTCTTAGGAAAGCAATGTTTAAGGTAACATCTAGGGTAATTCTGTGCTGTATTTTAGTGCTGATTTGAGAAGCATGAGGTTTGAATCTTTGTAGAAACTTACAGTTAAGCAAGTGAGAGTGAGCTACACTTTATTAAGTAGTAACAAAAATTGTAAACTAAATTAATATGTTTGTACCTGAAGTTCTGTCGCAGAATCTCCATTTTGATGATCCTATAGTAAAATTTCATGGGAACAGCAACGTATAAACCTATAACGAAAAAACAGTCGAAACAAAATTTTTAATATCTAAATACAGAACTCAATTCGTACAACTTTAACATCTAACAAGTGGTTCTTCTTATATTATTAAGTGAATCTATATTTTAAAATATTATATCAATTGCATGTATTAGGGGGGTGAATATCGGTACGATGGCTAAAGGCGAAGTAATGTGGAAGTACATGTGACATATTATTCTGTCAATAGCAACATTTACTATACTCAAGGTGGTCGTGTGAAAAAAGGTAATAAATAACACTGTCGCGTATTATGTAAGAGGATAGTGCTTGGCTTTTTGAATAAATAAGTAACTGAAATAAACTATGAGGAGGAGTTTTATGTAGGAACTTTATGCTTGCGAGGTAGAGAGAACACAAAACAATAAATTCTAAATTGAAGAAAAAATATCGAATAAAAGAATTCTCGAAAATTAGAAGAAAGAAATACTTGTATTAAAGAAAGTGCTAAAACATGTTTGCTAGAATCAGAAAATACAATAACGCATTGTAAAAGATAGAAAAACGAAAATGACACATGCAATTCCGTTTCGAAGAGTGTAATTAAATTCGAGTTTGATTCATTGTATTTTGAGTGTATCATATAGAACATGACGAATATTAATTCGATCCATCCAAAACTGAACGGAAGATTAAATAATTGAAGGAATGAAAAAAATGAAGAAAAGTTTGGATTTTGAAAGAAAAGGGAACAAGGGACGCCACTAATTTATCAAAACAATCGTGAGAGGCATATGGGAAGATATACTATAAAACATTTAATAAGAGTAAGCATTCGATGTAATGAACTGGAAGATCCTAATTCAAGTGGTGAAGAAGTTCAAATTGCATACATCGATAGACAAACCTGCAAAGAAATGATAACCATAGTCTTGTTTAATGTTTGGGTTATCTTTCTTACAAAAGAAAATGGGAGGAATAATCAAATAGAGCTGATTGGAATAAATGAATCCGAAAAAATCACAAAAATTGCCAGAGAAAAAAATAGAAAAGGACAAATATTTATACTGAAAGAAGCAATTGAAGTCCTATTAGAGAGAAAGAAAGGAAGAAGAAGGATGTAAATTCTCACAGTAGTAAGGATAACCTAATCGTACATTACGGCAAAAATGGCAAGGGCAAGATGGAAAGAAAGAATGAGATTTGAACTTGTTCTTTTGTTACCAAAACACTAATAGTCTTGATGTGTGTCATTCAGTTTGGGAATCAATAGAAATCAGTAAAGGCAAATTATAAGGTAAAAGTAGAAGTTAATGGAAGCAGAGATTTATGATCAATTTTATACATCTCAACGCTATAAACTAGAACCACGGTAACAACCTCTCCCCTTCAAAAAAAGAAAGATAGAGAATTGAAGTGTTTGGGAAGGAGAGACCATCTGTTGTAGCGTTCTTAACATGATAAATTACTTATAACCGAATATATTATGCATTGTCAGCGAGAATCAAAATATAAAGAAGAGGGTTACTGTTAATTGTAAAAGTCATGTGAGTTTATAATAAGACTTAAATTGTCTAATTTAGAGCACATTTTATTTTAATAATATTTAGTAAAAGAAAAGGAACTTAAATTTCTTTTGCTAATAAATTCTAACATAATTATTGTTTAAAAACTTAATATATAAAGCAGATCCTTAATCAAGAATTGAGAACATCCTTCAAATTAAATTTAATATAACTTAAATTGAGGACATGAAGTAAAGGATGGTGAAAATCTTGTCTTTAAATGATAATAAGAATCATAGTACAGACATGTTCCTTGGTCGCTCTATTGCGGGTTTATGCACAAGACTAATAAAATTGTTCTGTACGGTAATAATTTTTTTCTTCTAAGAAATGACACTTATTTACTTCAAGTCTTCAATTACGTTAAACTTCAAGAAATGTCATTGTATTTTAGAAAATAATTCTATATCATCTGAACTACAAAATATTTAATTTAGTTTATAATGATTTTCTATCTCAAGTATACAAAGATACAAACACACGACCAAAGTTTGGAAAGATTTTATTTCATAATAAAATTGAAAAGAACAAACAAAACACCCTTATCTAGGGTGTCTTTTATTCTATAAGATAATTCATGTGTTTCTCCGCAATTCCCACATTAATAACTGAGAACACAAAATAATAGTAACAATAAAACAAAAACAGTAAACTTCTCGAATAACAAAATTTTGGTTGTGTCTTTGTAGTATCCCATCGTTTCCTGATGTTATACTTACAAGATTATATATATAATATTTATTCTTTACGACTTACAGAGATAATTGCTTATACTCACAAGTCACATTAACAAAAATAGGTGATTTAGTTTTTGGTCTGCAAACTTTTTCTAGAACGTTATTTGACATATTTTTTTTATTTCTTGTCAGATCACATACTTTTCCTCTTCTTGCAATATATCTTTTATTTTTTCATTCTATTCTTTTGCTCATTTGCATGTTAATATGCTTCTTTTAAATTTGAATTTTACGTTAACTTAACGAAAATCCCGTAAATATAGGAGTTTAACTTTAAATTTAAGCCTTATGATCTGGAAACAATTTAAAAGATAACCATGCAAATAATGTACTTAAAATAGTTTGTAGACAGCAAGGAAAATTTAATATTTTAGTTAATTTATTAAATATCAAAAAGTTTCAATGTAAATTCTGGAGAATAAATATTTATTCACCAGAACAAGAAATTATAAACGATTCAACTATATATTGTTATTAATAAGTAGTCATCTTATTTCAGATACAAACCTTGAAGTCATTTCGTAACGAAATTGAAAGAAATCAACTACAACATTTGTTGTACGTTGCGCATGCTTCAGTTGATTCACACTTGAATGTATAGTATTCGCATTTTGTTACAAGCTTGGTAGGAAAGAACCAGAAAACTCTGTTTTAAAAATGCAATTTGTTCCATCTGCTTTTTCCTGTTCGATCTGCTATTGATTGCAGTTTGTCTATTTCTTCTTGTTTGGAGTTTATCATTTAGATTTGAATTGTAATTTATTTTTAAATAAGATTTTATTGAAACATTATCGTTTTTGCGAAATAAAGTTAAAAGAATATAAATCACCTAGAACACATAAAAAATACCTAAAATTCCCAATATCTCGATCTAATCCGCTGAGATTGGTTCAGAGGAGCAAATATGAACAGAAGTGGAGTCCTAAGCAGACTGACCACGAGGCGAGTAATATGGCGGGAAGTAATGCTGCGATGTCACCTGGTCGTCGAAGTTCAGTAGGCTATTCGAAATATTTTCAACTTTTATTCTTTTCAGTTAATTTTTCGTATTATTGGTGACACGAGGTGTGAGCATTATTTTTATGATATCTAGGAATAGCAACTTAAGTTTTCAGACTGCCTCGTCAATTACTTCACACTGTCAGTTGGATGAGCAGTTCTGATTTGTACTTAAAGGCACCACCGCTTGCCTTTTGAGAGTGAGGCAAACCTTGGAAAACATTAGTCAGGAGAGTTGACTCGAAATTCGGTCCAAGTTTCTCTTGATGACAGAAAAAATAAACTTCTCCTGGGTATAATTTGTTCTTCTATTCCTATTTCCATGTTCATGGTTGTTCAACAGTTGCACAACAATACAGGTTCTATATCCAATAAACACCAAAAAAAGCGTGGGTTAAGGGAGGTGAGTGACTAACCCAGAGAACATGTTAAACTTTTGCAAATAAGATAAGATATTTCCTTTCCATATTTAAGGATATATGCATTAAACTAAATTGCATAAAGATAATTGAATGAATAAATTATTTAACTTTGCAATGAATGAATTCGTACTTGAATTAATCTGAACAACGCTTTCTTAGATTCTTGATACATATGTACAGTGATTTCACCCAATTATATCCACAAATAAGCAAATTAATGAAAGAATGGATACATAAAAATATTCTATTACGACAAACTAAAAGATTTGGCACATGAATTACACTCACTTAAACGAGCGAATGAATTAATGAGCTATTGATGAAATGAATAAACGAATATTTTACATTAGATATACGAATTAAGCTTAATACAATTGTCTCTTGATACGTAATACACATAAGATAGACTCACGTATATGAATGAATGAAACAAAGAATAAATGAATGAAAAGACGAATACATTATTATCTCAAGCTCAGAGCATCAAAAGTAAATGTTTTAAAATATAGTATGTTTGAGTCAGTCACTGAATTAATTCCGTTCCCATTTGCATGCGACTGTTGAATAGTCACGGTTGTTTTATTTTGTTTCCTAACATAATGAGATGCTTTATAGAAACTTAAGAGCAGAGAAGAAGTTTAACAGTCTTGAGGCGTCGACATAATTTTCATGTATTCAAATATTTCTCCAAATTTGGGATGAATTCTATAAAAAAGGAGTCAAAATGGAAAAAGAAAATGAAAGATTGTAAAGAAATGCTCTCACTTACCTTGAAGAGTAGAATCGCAATTTTGGATGGCTTCCGCTTATCCAAACATGTTTCGGTCTGAAAGAATACATTGATGATACCTTGATCTCCATTGATGACCCCATTCCTCCTCAGATCGTAAGCTGAAATGATTCCTTACCTAACTTTTGTTAATGTAGCTTTAAAAAATGCAAAGATTGTACCAGACACCTGTTGGACCCTCAGTATTTTTTACACCCTCTTGATACGAAAATAATTTGCACGAGAAAAAAAAATACTCTTAGACCCCCTCCTGCAGAAATCCCTGCGAGATTGTAATCTGCAGTGCCAGGTAATAGTCGTCCAGTCATAGTATCTACGACTTCTTGTAGAAGTAAATTTCGGAAACTGTGAACGAAATATTCACTAGTTACTTTCCCCGCCGAACGATATTACCATTCTCTTCAACAGCAAATTATTCTTGACGCGAAATATAAACTTAATAGTTTTTTCAATAAAGATTGAAATTTTACTTCATAAAAATGTGTAATGATTTCTTGGTAATTTCGACAAGTACGCAAAAGATAACATGTATTTTTCCTACGAAATATATTCCATTGCATTAAAACGTCTTGGAACTAACTATATTCTTTTTGTAACCTTAGGATTCGAGTTTTAAAAAATTCACAGTACGTAAGGGTACATTCACGCACCAGTATATATAAAGGAAACGAAATAACTTAAATAAATATAAAAGTACTGGTCCAAAAGATAAAGATACTATCGACAAAAGTCGCTGTTCCAAGCATTTCAGGCATTTCTGGTGCTACTGAGAAAAGTAGAACGAAAAACCTCAAGCATGAGCAGATATTGAGCCTGCGTCCACTTGTCACTACTGGTTCAAAGTTTGCGATCTACATCACTAGATCACAGGGAGTGAGTATACATTTGATGTGTTAAAAGTTCAATTGTATTGCTTTCAAGTCATCTGAAGAGATTGGTTGGTTAATGATAATGATAATCCGCCTCCCGTCAAATTCACTAAAACCAGGTGGTCCACCTTCAAGATATCACCAATCACAGTAATTCTGAAGAAATCCTCTGTTCTTTCTTCTTTTGAATTATTTGTAACACAAGAACATTATCAAAAATCACTCAGGCAGAAATTATCACTTTCTATCCGAATCAGTATTATCGAGCGTCAGGCACGTACCCAAAATCTGATTTCGGGGCGGAAGGGGTCTGAGGTCTGTCTAGGTGTGAAATTTACATAAAATGACTATAATTTTGCCAAAAAGTAGTACTAATTTCATCCCAGAGTTTTGGGGTGCTAAGGACCTCTCTGTGTACTTCCCTGTCCAGCGCTGTATTTCGTCCGTTGGTTGTCTACTTGCTCTAGCAATCTTGATTATGATAAAAATATATTTTCTACACCTGTTCTCATAGATTCATGGTGGAAGACGAAGGGATAAGTACTATAGCCGCTCCTGTTGTATCTTTCTGTCTTTCCCTGGCCTCAGTGTTTGTTCTTTAGTTAATCGTTCAATGAACTTGATCCAGCGTCACTCAATGTTTCTGTTGATTCCTGATAGCTGTTGTGAGAATATCATTTTTAGAGGTTTTCTTCCACTGATGGATATACTGTTTCTCAACCACAGTCTCAGTCACTGATGATTCTCACCATCAGTGCAGTAATAGCGTCGTGAGCGGGGCCCGAAAATTTTCAAAACGATTTTCCTATTTATCCCCAAATATATCATAGCCTCATGCGAATGATGTTTGCAATCACGTTTGTTTGTTCTAATACGAACGAAATGATGTACGAATCATAAGTGTGTGACAATTACAGTAGTAGTGGTAATTTTATGAAAGTCTATAATTAGAGCCAAAAAGGCCGGAGTTGTAGGAGAAGACTACGAAGTGACAGACGCCAGACATCTTATGAAATATAGGAAAGTGAAATGGAAGTTTTGATATGTATCTAACGAAAAAAAATACTCAGAAGTTAATATTGTTAATTAAATTGGTATAGCCGAAAATATGCCTTGAAAGATGATTGAAGACATATGATCTGGTGTAAAAATAATATTTGTTGATCGTTCAGGAAGTTTAGTGTTGTGGTTAGAAGATAGAAACTACAGATCTCTATACTGCTCCAGTATTAAGTGTTATAAACTTTTAAGTATATCATGATGATGACGATGATGATAGATGTTCTTCCAGAAGGCAGATCCTGATCCCTGAGCAAGTTGGACTGATAGTGATTTGCCACTGCTATCCATAGGATGAAGATAATATCCTAAGGACCGGACCTACAGTTTAATGTGGGCTTCGAACCTCTTGTGTATCCACCGGGAATAGAACCCGGGATTCTTTCATTACCAGGCAGCGAGCGTTACCACTCACCTACAAGGAAGACACACACTAAGTTTATAGAAGATAATCAACTTATTTTACATAAGAATAAACTGATCTAATCTAACAATAACCTAAACAGAGATTCACAAACTGTTAGTAGGCTATCTTAAAACTATTAAAAACGACAGGGTTTTACGCTAAATTATATTACGCTGTTCTTAACTCTAAAATAACATTTCCGGCTAACCACGGAGGCCAGTTACTTTGTATATTTATCGATTACTATCGAAATCACTATCGATGTTACTATCGATCTTCGAGAACAGGAAATAATCTCTTAATACAAATTTTTATCTGTTATAGGTCTTGTTTTCACGATATTTATGCAAAACTGGCCGACGGCTCTTGTGTATCCTGCGACTGGGGCGCTCACCCTATTGTTGATATAATTGCTTCCACTTAGTCATAAAAAAATGTTTTTGTTTTTGGTTGAATTAAATACTTGTTTATTTAAGAGCTAATTTTTGTACACGTGAGAAAAATGATCTATCTTCGATTCATCTATGATGGTAGATTTTTATAGCAGTGTTTCCCAACCTGGGGTCCGCGGACCCCCAGGGGTCCGTGACAAGCATGTAAGGGGTCCGCAATACTTTGTCATGTAACGAGAATTTACTTTCCGATATTTACATCATATTATACAGATTTCCTTTTATAAAGACCACGAAAGCCAAGTTAAAATCGAACTCAACAAACCCAAAGCAATACAGTAAATAAAGTGAATGAACAACATTTAATGGTCTGATATGAAACGTATTGGGAAAAAAGGGGGATTGTGGATGAAGGGTGATTTCTCGCAAAACGCACGTTAAAGACCAATTCCCTCATTTACTCCCGTATGTTTCATATTCTTAAAACAGCTATAACTTATTTTTTTGAGCTTTTGTATCAACATTTTCTGAGAGGTTAGTTGTCTTTGTGTAATACTTGTTAGGAGTAGAAATCCATTTTTTTAAATAAAAATAAATTGAACAAAATTTTCTTGGTTTGTAAGCCCTGTGTAGGCCGTGTACCATAATTGAAAACAAGGAAATAGTCTGAATTTCTGTTAATTGCTTTTCGACTCTTTTGTCGGTTTTGTCGTGGAGTGGCGATTCATCCAAACTCTTTTCTTTAATGTCAAGAGAAGATAAAAGGAGGGACGTGCATTTGACGACAGAAACATGAAGACCTTTAATCTCACCGCCACTTGCAGCTTTTTAGTCATCGCCAGAATCTCCCTCAACTAAAAAAAATTCCAGGCATTGTGTAACGAGATGGGAAGAGATCACGAACATTACATTTTGAAGCAAGCTGGCTATCTCGTGGAAGAGTCCTGACTTGCTTATTCGAGGTCGTGATGAGGTGAGAGACTTTTTCTGGTTGATACAAAATTAGAACCAAAACTAAAGAA
>JAGDQP010029423.1:0-15343 GCA_022664845.1 Lepisma saccharinum | reverse complement strand
CATATTGTGGTTTGGGAAAAAAAAAGTTTGTTTGGAATTCAACATTCTGTCCATGAAAAAAAAAATCATTCAGTTACTCAGTAATCGAAAAATTTATGATTTAACAAAATTATTTCACTTTGAGATTGAAGTCCGAAATTTCTTGTTTTGTAAAATAATACGAGAATCACTGTTTTACATGTAGACGTTTCAAACATGAGTACAAACATTTGAAAATTCTGACCCTTTTCTTCTCTATCACTTTCACTATAAACTATGGGCCAGTTCCACTAAAAGCACTTTCTGAATTCCGATTATTAAGCAATGAACATAGCAGAGTTTGACATTTGTAGGTATTTTCGAAATAAGTATTTATAATTTCATAACACAGGTTTAGATACTATTTAAGTTTAGCGATCTAGACAGCTCTGGGACAGATTGAAATTTAACATAAAACAATTGAACGGAACTAAAGCCGACGAAACAGCGCAAGTACTCAACCATTACCGAACGAATAAAATCATAGTGAGATTGTCGTACTAAACCTTTCGCATGAGTAGCTAAAGAAATAACTGAAATGGGTGCATAAAGCATAATTTTACTTAGAAATAATAAAACTTTAAACGTATAATGAGAGAAACAGAGATCTGTTGACGGTTTTCGGCTTATATAAATCAAGGCATCCTAACAAATGGACGACCCATGTCCCCTTACCTAGTTTAACTCCGCATAGCTATAAAACAACCTTGCACTGAAATTCTCACTATCAGAATATTACACATAGTGCACGAAACAATTATCACAACCGAAAACAGAATTTAGATATTGCTAATTTTGCGTACGAAAGTCCAAAACACGAAAGATAAAAAATATTCACTAAAGTTCCAAAGATGTCTTCCTTCGTTTGGACAACAAGTAGAGCAGACGAGAAGCTGCTTCGGTAAGCGAACATGGTCTCGTAATTATTTTTTACACAAGTTTAGACTTTATATGAGCAGACGCAATGATTTAAAGCCCGAAAAGAGTAATTTTAAACGAATACTTTAGATATAATTCTACGGAGTATCAGTTGCCTGCTACATCTTCATATCACTGCAGCATCCAATCTAATCTAAAATGACACGCCTTCTTCCTCAACAGTTGAAGAACGCAGGCGCAGAACCGAAACAACACCAAAACAGATCTCAGTTTCAAACCAAATAAACCAACAATTTCTAACCTCTTGGCATACTGAAAGAAAAATCAAAATTATTGAATATTTTAAAATTGGAAATAAATGAAATATTAATTAAGATAAGAAAGTTATTAAATCTTACGAGCAAGGATTCTTCTTGGCGGGAAGATTTGCCAATAATAGGAAAACACATAGATAAGATGAACTAAGATTCTGGTCCATTAACGGAAGCTGACACTATCATCCAATCAGAAAATGACTAATAAAAGGAAGACGGAAGGAAGATACGTGCAAGAAATAACCCTTGCGCCAGAATAACTAAACAAAAGAAAAACGAAGAATTATACCTTTGCTCGAAAACATAAGAGAAGATGGTCAAAGTATATTGATGACACCGAGATCATCACAGTAAAAATCTTTTGACTTTGAAGCTTGATACAGTAAAAATTCTGACAATAATAGTAAAAAAATACAAATGGTACGGAGCTTCAAGACCGTTTCATTGAGCGACTGAAATTAATTCCAGTAACAATTTTCTCTTCTATTAAATTTGCTTTGATTTGACAAATAATTTTGATATTCAAAGAGAGGACGATAGCAATGTTTTTCGTGGTGACAATGAAAGAAACTATTATTTAGTATCTGAGTTACGTGTTTTCTGAATTTAGGTAAGGTTTAGTATGGAAGAATTAACATTGATGTTGTTTTATTATTTGTTCGATATATTCCATGTAATTGTGTACTTTGCTTGTTTTCTTTATTTTAGCCATCGGAACATAAGAAAATGTACACATTCTAATTTGAAAAAAAAAAGAAAAATCAGAGTGGAGAGAAAGTCGAGGGAAAGTTCGCTGCGATGGGGGAGATCTTTTTCCACCACCCCTCCTACCAAATTATTTATTATTATGGCTCGGCTTTGGGAGGTGGGAGAGGGCGATGTTATAAAAAAAAGCCGGGAAGCGCTTGAAAATGACCAATCGAAGAGCAGTGTTAAGCAGCTCAGAATCGGTCGTAAATTATTCTTATGAGACCTACTTGCAAGATCTTTGCTGTCGAGGACGGTGAAGAGTGGGAGTCAGGAGGACATCGTGTGGTAGGAATCAAGAAAGTAGCTGATTGGTAAATATGAGCATTGTTTAAGAATGCTGAGAGATAATTTTTTAGTTTAATTTCGTGACATTCTGTCTTGTTAAGTTTACGCTGCGATTGGAAGACATCGTTAGAGCGACGGGTTTCTGACGGGAGAGAAATCGTCCTCTCTTTGGGGTTTTGGGGAATGTGATGATGGCCGATGAAGTCACGCAGCGAGCATTCCTCCGAAAAGGGAGAATTTTGTTTGAAAGTATTTTATCGGGGCGAACTTTGACAAGCTTAATTCAATCATTGCGTGGGGATATCACTTGTTGCTGTATTTGGGGAGGAGACTTCTAATGGATACAAGAATAAACTTCGAAGGGTTATCACGCTCCGATGTAGCTTAGTCTTATGTGCAATTAAAGATGTAAGGGTTTTTACGCCCAGAATAAATGCCGACGTTTTATCACGCCCCAATGTATCTTATTCTACTAACATCTGAAAAAGAATGGTGTTCTGCGCCCTGAGCTAGTAGCTTACGTTCCATTGCATTGTTTGAAATGAGAGAATAGATTCGTTTGAGCCATGAAACTAAGTATTTTAAGTATGTTGTAGGTCATGATAATTTATCGAGAGCAACGAGGAAATCTTCAAGATGTACAGTGGAAGATTGATATTAGTATCGAGGCTGATACTAAGAATTTTCTTTTCCTCTGAGCATAGGAGTAGGTTCGTCGTGGATTTTCACTTCACGGCACGATAAAGGAAATTTCTAGAAGGTTCATTTTCTCGTGCTCTAGACTATCCTCGCCTAGAGATAGATAAATAACTTTCGTGTCAGATTTTCCATTCGGGAGTGGCCCTGTGGGTTTTACGTCGTCCGGGTCACTGGTGGCGCGGCAGCGAAACTGGGATTAATATAAAAATGGGTTTGTGACAAAGGATCTAGTACTGCGTCGATTAAGATGCACGTATACCATTTGTGTTGGATTCATTTGCGACACAGATGGGAAATAAAGATTTGATTAGTTTTTCCCCCTCTAACCCATAACTTCATTTCGAGAAGGTAAAATGGTAATTGGTTTCTGACCTCTAAATAACTATTCCTTTCCAGAGAACATCATATTCCCTGGAGCGTGAAGCGAAGGGGTAAGCTTGTCGGGAGAGCATGATTCTCGAACCTGCCTTAGTTAGAGAGAGATGTGAACTAAGGATTTGTTAGGTGTTAATCGTCGTCGTTTGGACTGTTCGGATATAGGAGACAGTCTTCTGGAAATATCAGACTAGCTGGCGTCCGAAGGCACTATGTAAATATCGGTATATACGTTAAATCATTAGAGAAGTTATACCTATTTGTGTACAACCTATTTTGAGAAGTATTGACTCTTTCATTTTGCTCTTTGTGCTAGTCCAAAGACTGTACATGTTCATTTCTGCAGTATTTTTCAGAAGAAAGGTTACAATTAGAGAGAGTCATGAGGGTAAGCGACATCATGTTACTGCACTGAATCTCTAAAGATATCGAATTCTGAGATACGTTGTTCCACTCTACAGGAGACGCAATTTTTTTTTCCAAATTATATTAAGTGTAGACGTGGCAACGATAAGGGGCTTCATCGTATCTATACGGGCGTAAGCCATAGTGCTGTTACCGCCCATAAAATTAATTTTATCTTTTATATTAAGCGTAAATACTTTTATTCTTAGTACTCATTAGAATTCACATTTGTTTGTATTTCAGAACATACAGCAAATCTTCTGCATCATCTACCTTTTCTCTTAAACCAACAATTCGTGGAATACCCATGAGGAGTAATGATGATAATATGGGTACCAATGGATGTCTAGATGAGGTTAGTAAGTATAAAATGTAAAATAAACTTAATGGCAATTAATATTCCGCTGTTACTGACTAATCTTTTACAATGAACTTTACGATCTTCGTAATTTTCGTTGTGTTTCCGCGTACGATTTTTCAGTCTTAACATACTCATATTTGTAGTCATATCGTTTCTTTCTCATCAGGATCTCCAACCTTTTTTTCCTTTGTCAGCGGGCCGGATTCTAAGCAAGAGGGGGGCTAGGGCCCATTAAAAAGAGTCAACTCAAAACTACTATAGTAATTTGGTTAAACGATACAGGTTGTATATTTGTAATTTTGGATTTGCTTCGGTGCCAGGCAAAACCACTACGCGGACCATAGTTTGGAGACCCCTGCAGTCTATCAATTTTCTTCCAGATATTTTATTTGCACTGTTCTGCTCGAGGGTACTGTACATCATTATCACCTGAGGTACGTGACGTAAACCCTTGAGTTCTGTTCTGTTGAAAGAGCCTCGTCAGTTGTTTGCTTACTATTGGTAGAGAACAAGGTGTAATATAAGTGGTACGTGGCGCAAAGTCTGATTCACGTGATTTTTCATTGTGTTTAAACTGGAACAATCTGCGACCGAGACAGCGAGGGACACCATCCTAACATTGTGTGAGGCAATAAGAAGTAAGCAAACGAACCGATGATACATTTCTAAGGATAGAAGTGCCCTTGCGTTAAGATGTAGTCAGTAAAGTTCCCAATCTCTGATATAACTGACGATGAGGAAAGGAACCTTGTAAAAGTGGATTTAGAACATTTCAAAGCACAAAATTTACAAACTATAATTAGCAGTAAGAGTGAGCATATAAAGGTGGCAGAATGATTGAGACATGTCGTTTATTTTTTTAAATAGTTGTTTCTAGTGTGTGTGTTTTTTCAGTGTTTCAGCAAACCTACAGTTATCTGAAAGTTCTTAGCACTTCTGGTTGCGTTTACTACATTTTAAAGCATACCACTTTGTACTGATTTAAATGCAAAGGCTGTTATGCCATTACAGAACAGCTAAGTATTTTGGCATTAGAATTCTCAGAATTTCTACTTTCGTGGCAGATTTTCAATAAAAGTAAATGCGAATACAAGTGATGTATCCAAGAGGATAGTCTAATGGAGTTGGACCACTTCTGAAATTGCGATTTCTGTGTAAAATTCATATAATCTTAGGCGTAATTATACGAGGTGCATACCAAGAGCGCCCATATCGTTTTGCTTTCATTAAAAAAATACGCTGAGTAGATAAATATCCTTGAGTGTGAATTAACACCTTCCGAAATTTTAAGTTTCTATCTATAACTTGTTTCTAGGTTCGTCTATGAAGAAAAGCTGCTCTGAAACGATAGATCTCACTGGAGGAGCAGTATGCTGTGACAGTTTTATCTGTACGTGGTGAGAAAGCCTTCAGTATTCATAATCAATAGTGCGTTTGTAGAGACAATGCTCTTGCCGACAGTTATGTTCAGAAGTGGGTGCGTAAATTTACTGGCTGGCGACAATCAATTAAAGATTTGCCAAGATCTGGCCACACAGTTGTTGCCATCACTGTAGAGGATATCTGTAACCATACAGGATTTTGTAATGGCACTGTCGAAAGAATTTTGACAGGATTTGAAGTTACCAAAGTCAGTTCCGGTTAGGTTCCTCGGCAGCAGGATGAAAGAGAAGGCCACTGTCATGACAGTTTGCAGTGGTACTAAGCAACTACCATTGGGCAGTTGTTGGAGTCTGTGATCATAATGAATGAAACCTTTATTTTGCTTGTCAATTTAGAAACAAAAAGACAATCCATATTCCATCGTTGCAGGGCAGTGTCAGAAACAACTTTTCTTTTTTTTTTTTCTACAAGACTAACCAAGAAACTACGGTTAAAGTTAGAAGCCTAAATTTTACACACTTATAAATTAGTGTAAGATTAATTCACTCATTAGATTATTTATCTACTCAACGGTATTTTTGAATAAAAGCGAGACTACAAACCTTAGGTATGCACCTCGTGTATATATTTTGTGTACATTTATACCCATACTTACCTTGGATTCCCCAAAACTTAAGGTCACTCATTAAAAAATAAAAATCAGGTCACATACTTGACGAAAGCATTGATTTAACAAAAAATCAAGAAAGCATTCATAAGATTCTGGCATTTTCCGTTGTTCATGCAAAATTTACTTACATTAAAATAAATCTAACACCACGTATTGAAAATAATAATTAAGAAATGGCTCAAAGTGCTGGTCAATAAGAATACAAAACCAACGTAAAATTTTAGGTAATGACTGCAGATTTTCAATATGCATTTAAACAACATTTACATATTAGTAGCAGTTGTGAATTAGTGACCACTTATGGAACTATAATGATCTTATTTAATTGTGGGGCAAGCTACTTCAAAACAATCACATTTTGATAGAAAACTTTACTTGTAATTAGGATTCTGTAAATAAGTTACCGGTATTCTTTCTATATTTTTCCATTTTCTTTGTCTTTCTCTTTCCACTTCAACTTTTACATGTAAATATTAATATTCGCTTCACAAGTTTTATGTGGGAAAACGTAGAAGAAGTGGATGTTTAATTATAGAGAGTTCTTGGTAATAAACGGAGTCTTACCCTCACCTTAATTCAACCTTGCTGTCATTAATGTCATATGCTTACATGTTTTTCCTTTGGAAGTCGTGGCTGAATGGTGCTTACGAAGTAAAGATTTTACGTATGGCAAAGGAATTCCATTTTCTTACAAGATGTCCATTTAGATAAAAGTTCTAAACGTCTAAGATAAAAGAGAAGATTGTTTACATTAAGGGCTGGATTTCATGAAAGCTTGCTTTGCTTGCGATTTGGGTGAGTAGCCAATTGAAACACGTGTGTTTTGCGTATTCTCAGAACTTCTACGTATTACGTAATAAAACATGTGCTTCAATTGGTCTACGTATTACGTAATAAAACACGTGCTTCAATTGGCTACTCACTCTAATGGCAAGCAAAGCACGCAACACAAGCGTGCATGTAAATCAGGCCTAAGATGTGATATAGATAGACAAGTTTCAGAAGATATCCTAGCATCATCAGGGCTAAGGTACATCTCTGAAGCGGACCAGTATATTCTGGTTCCGCGATACGAATCTCAGATTGAACTTTTCGTTTCAACTACGAGAGTCCATTATCTTGTTGCTGTGAAGGAAATTGAGTCACGTTAAAGCCAAACTGTACTGGAGATCCCAGAGAGGTAAAGTATTCAACAGTGTCCAGGCACCGAACGCGGTCATAGTAGACTAGAACAGTTTTCGAAAATTCTGACAGTAGGAAGCATTTTTGAGGGAAAACGGGCAAACAGCCTTTTCTGAATGTATTTGGTGTGCTAATTACGAATATATAAATAATAATGACGGCCATACCAAATAAACTCCTTATAACTTTTGAAGGAGTAGAAAGAAAATATTAATCTTGTGTAAAACGTTATGTTTTTGGGTATGCTGAATCCAAATATGTTGTTTGCTACTCCGAAATTTTAAGTTATTTCCTCCAAATCGCTGCAGCGAACACGAGAAAAAAGTTACATGTACAAAGATACAATTGAAAGACTGGATTCGGCGTTCAGTTCTGACCCTAAACCAGGAGTGGTTTGGCGTAAGACATGCTATGCTGATTGTACCCACCAAGAAAAAATTACCAGATTGCAGAAACGTTACGAGCTTAGAATTTTTGTTTCGAAATCTGATATTCCGCCGGAAAGACATTCGACTTTTAAGAAACAACAGAAAAGCAATAAACTGGAAATTGCGCATGTTTTATTAGGATACCAAAATCAAGCAAAAGACATGTGATGTTGCCAGTGAAAATGAGTAATCAGCTTCTTTTAGCATATAAAAACATTGAGGTACTTAAGTGTTCGTGTGGCAGGTGTAAGCGATCTTATTGCTGTAGAAGGTTGCTACCACCCAAACTGTTTAAACAAATTTCTAAGGGTCACAAGTATGGCTGAAACTGAAACCAAGAAAGTTGATTTAGCTATGATTTGGCTTTGACAAGAACTGAAGGAGTCAGCAAAAAAGGGCCCTGTCTTCGAAACTCTTATCCCATTCCATGTCATAACAGGATGCGACAGTGTATCCTACATGGCTGGGATCAGTAAGAAGACAGCATGGAAATATTCAACTCTAACAGTAATGACCTACTAAATCTTGGTGTTGACGAAATGAAATAAGAAACATTACAAAAGACACAGAAGTTCTTATGCAAGTTGTATGTATGGTGTGTCGGAGGCAAGCAGCTGTGACGAAACCATAGTAAAGCTGTTCAGCAAAGGAAAACCACCACAAGCACTTCTCCCAACAACTGATGCTGTATGGTGTCATGTACAACGAACGGGTTCATTATCGAGTCATGGTGTGGGGACAATCGGTCACACCAGAACCTGTGTTACCACCACCTTCTTGGGATGGAAAATGGTTGATGAAAGCTCGGTCCAAACCTATCACTGCCACCAATTCCACAATCCTGCAAGGACATTGTCACCTATGGATGTTTGGCTGGTTGTATATCCGTTACATTTTCCTGCAGCTTGCAAATGTGCAGATACTGGCACTAAGGAGTGCATGAATATCCGTCACTAGAAAAATGCTGTACCTATCTATAAACAAAATAAGGGGATAACGTACGGATTTATCATATACTAGCACTGTTAATAATTCAATATGGTTGCCTTGAATAGTATTATTATTTTGCATCTTTACTTTAGGAATGTTCTATACTTTTTCTGTATTAAAAACCCATTGCTTGACAAGAACCACTGTTTCATAAACAGCTCGAAAGTAAACGAAACCTTGCTTGAATGCACATCGCCGCCATTTTGTTTCTTAACGATTTGGATGAAATAACTTAAAATTTCGGAGTAGCAAACAACATATTTCTGTTCAGTATGCCCTAAAATATCACTATATCCTTTCATCTCTTTCAAAAGTTACAAGGACTTCATTTCGTATGGCCGCCATCTTGTTTTTAGCGATTGGGAGGAAAAACATAACATTTCGGAGTAACGAAAACATATTTGGATTCAAAATATACAGAACGGTTATTCTGCCGGTAATACTTTACGGTTACGACCCCAGCAGATGAACATAAATTACGAGTGTTTGAAAATAAGGCCTTGAGAAAGATATACGGACCGAGATGACTGGAGAATGGAGGAGAATGCATAATGAAGAACTTCACGGACTGTACGATTCACCTGATGTTGTAAGAATAATGACGTCGCGACGACTAAGATGGGCAGGCCCTGTAGCTCGGATGGGAGAAAAACGAAGACTATTTTTCATCTTGGATGAAATGCCGGAGGGAAAGAGACCGTTGGGAAGACCGAGACGGCGTTGGGAGGACAATATTAGAAGGGATATTCGAGAAGTAGGTGTTTGTGATGAAAACTGACTTGATCTTGCCCAAGATAGAACTCGACGGCGATCGTTTTGTTACTGCGGCGATGAATTTGCGAGTTCCGTAAGCCATAGTGAGTAGACCACATACGAGTATGCAACATGTAACATAAAAACAATTTGAGAGATTAAGTTGACTTAGTGTGCGAATAGTAGCATCCTATTTTGATGGCTGACACAGCTTCAACATTTTCTTTTTCGTATACAGATTAATAATGTATAGGTAAATGATTTACAGAGACATGTGAAGTTTTCATGTAAGTAATCTAAATACAGCTTTATGTAAATACAGTATTGTTTAAGTTGTTTATTCTCAATAAAGGACACAATAATTTACGTTAATATTGATATTCTTCTGTTACTTGCAGGACATTTCTATTGAAGTTGAATCTAGTCAACGTGAAAGTCAAACAATTAAAAAGGAGGAGGAGATTGCTTCACAAATGATTGAAGATTTCGACTCAGATGATGGATTTCCGGATACTGAAGTTGAGGTAAGCAAGCATATATGTATGCGAAACCTACAGACGTGTTAAAATCTAAAATAGTTTGCTTTGGCATTTCGTTACCAAATTACAGGCATACGGTGAAAAAGACAATTAAGCTGCTTGCGCAGAAATACGGAAATTTAGTCTTCAAGATCTTTCTGATCTGAACTACAAATAATGTACATCTTTTATTTGAACTGTACTAATAAGGAGATACAATATTTGGAAAGAGTTGCATAATTTGAAGATTTCGAATTTATTTTTCTAATTATTTATTTTGATTTTAATTTATTTATTTCTCTGTATACAAGGACTAGAATACTAAAGAACTGTTTTAAGTATGACAGATTATATTGAAGCTCTTAATAGTATAGAGAAGTCGTGTAGATGAATGTCTCTGTATAAGATTGAAAACGAAACGAAATTGCATGGCGCAACAGTTCGAAAGAACCTTGGGTTGTGAGACTGATTTTATTAGAGTGGAGTGTTACGTGGTTAGCGCAACGCCTCTCACCGTATTTGAAGACTACAGTCTGCTTTTTCCTTATTTAAATAGCTCTGCCTTGGTTTTGTGATCGTGGATCAGCATCGAAAGTAAGAGCTCCAACAGGCTCCCATACCCAGGACCACTCGCACTGAGAGTGACAATGTTAACCACTCAGCTACACGAAGCTCCTCTGTTTAAGATGAGTTGATCAAAATCTTGACTAAATTTGTATTTATGGACCAACTATGATAGTAGCTAAGGAAGATTGGGCTCAATAGGAACACTGAATTCCACAGTCTCAGCATACATCAAAGGAAGAAAATGCTCTGCCTATGTTGCAGATTAGGCTTATTCCTCAGAACATTTGTGTTAGTTGAAAATCCTTGACATGTGAACAAAGCAACATTTCCCCCAAACTGTTTTCAGTTTTTGTAGTGTCTTCTTAATCACCTGTAGAATCTGGTGTAATCATTCAAACGACATTAATAGCGAGTGTATTTTTGTAAGCTAAACAAAGTATAAGAAGAGAAAGAATTATACTACTGAAATCCTCTGGAAAAGTGATTCCTGATAATGCAAGGGCAAATTTTTAGTTTCACGGGTAAAGAGGAAACGTTTTTTTTTAAGGGGGGGGGGGGGGGGATGAACACACGGAAGTTCAGTTGGATAAATATGAATGTGATGTATTTGTAGGTATGCTTGAATATGCGGGAAAAAAGGAACACGGGTTATTCAACAAATAACTATTATACAGTTCTTCTTAGTATCTAACAAAGTTTAACGTAAATCCTACACCAGAAGTGTCAGACAAAAACTTCGAAAAGAAACTTACGCCTGTAAATAGTTCACATACCAGGGTTAAGCTTATGTTTAATAACTACTGTAACTTAATGTTCCTTAAGTTCAAGTTAGCTTTTTGTGTTTTCTTGTAGTTAGTAGTGTGTTACTACATTCGTAGCTAGAACGAAAATTTATACAGTGCTTTTGAAATTTGACATGATTGAAAAATACATATTCATTTCTATAATAATTTTATTCACTTTAATATTATGCATTTGTGGGTCCTATTTCATACATATTCATATCTTATTAATTTCTCGTTATTAAATCAATATTGTTTCTTTCTATTTCTGTAATTTTTGGGGGAAATCCGTGGGAAGATTGCTATTGTATTGTTTAGGTTTTTAAAAGCATGAATCGCCAGACAGTGTGTTTCACGGCCAGCATGGCATCGTGAGTGTCCGCCGTTGTTCGTTGGAGAGAAAGTTTTTGCTGAGCTCCCGAAAGTTCACGATATGTAAAAAGTGCGGGAAATAGACAGTATATAAACTCTTCGCGCTCTGTGTGAATACTCTTTTATCACTTAGAAGACTTGCTGTGACTGGAAGAATGTTGGTGTGTGGGAAGCACACAAACCCCTTTCGGATGGGGGTAACTTAAAATCTGACGATTCTCGCTAGTTGTAATTTATCACTTTAAGATCGTCACGACCTTCGAATGGAACTTTAAATTTTATTCTGCTTTCACCACTGGCCTGGTCATCGACATGTGTGCGAGGATAGGGGGACGAACTCTGGTAAACACAGGAGATTTCTGAATTATTAGCTATCAAAAAATATTAAGACAGCAGCATATAAAGGACACTGCTTATATCCAGTGTTAGTAATAATACAGCGAAACGTGAGAAATACTTTAATTTGAATGCGTGGCGGTAGGTCGTTGTCCAGTACGTCGTATGTAAGGCAGGTTGATGTGATCCTGTTTAGCTTACTTAACTGCCAGCAACAAAGGAAATATGCTATGGATGGAATTAAGTAGCAGTTTCGACCAGGACTGCTGACATAACTGCCACCTTTCAGGAAAATTTTGTGTCTTCCGTTTTTCCGGAAAATGTGGCCATCCTAATTTGGAACAGTGTAGCTAGATACACAAATTTGAAGGTAACTTTTTGCCTTTGTCGGAAGATAGTAAAATATGGTGGAAAGCCAAGATCTATTTGTTTGTGTTTTAACAAAGAATCTAGGAAAGGAAACAAAATTTTGTTTAAATTATTGTTATTTGGATTTAGATGATTTTTTTTTTTTTCCGATATATAGTGCAATAGTCTTCTGGGGTCGAAATGTTAATGTGATCTGTGATGGTTGATGTGGGAAGATATTAATTATATTATGACTAGTATTATGTAGTAGTTAACGTAGATCTGAGACCAGGTTAGGAGTTTTGAAGTCTGATATATTCTTAAATGTTGTCATTGCGTGAAGGAGTTATATGCAACAATATTACTTACGTGAACAACTCGTCTGATTTTTGCAATAAATTCTTGCTTAATGTTTAGGCATTATAAACCATCTACTGGAGCTACAACGTGAAAGAGGAGATAAGGTAGGAAAGTTGGCGTAAGAAAAAACCTAACCTGCCTTTTTTTTTAATTACTCCAACTTCCCTATTTTGTCTCTCTCCTTTTACGTCATAGCTCCAGTCGATGGCTTGAGAATGATAGACGTTGAGCAAGAATTTATTTAAAAAATCACAGAGGAGGAGTCCTTCATCTAAGTAATTAATTATATTTCATATATTCTTTGATTCTGGTCCCAAGATCCCTTTCTGTTGTGCATTTGTGCGTTCTTACAGTCACAGGAAATTTCATAAGGACTGCTGACTCTTTTAAGTGGTCAGCAAATTAACTTCTTAATTTAGTGACTTAGTGTTTTTTTTTTTCTTTTGTGAGGATATAATGCCGAAGTTTAGATACTGTGTAATGACAAGTTTCAGATTTTGTGTGGTCTCCGGGTAAATAGGTAATTAAATGTTTTTTTTCTTCCTTTTTTTACTAGCTATGTTCTTAAAATGCTTTATCTGATGATGGCATGCTAATCTATAGTAACATTATGTTACTTATATTGTAATAGAATCTTTTTGTTTGTATATAAGTGTGAGTTTTTAGCTGCATTGAATTCTGAAATCTTAATGTTTTAGAATGTAATGATAATGTGTCAAGCCAATTAATATCTAGGAAGTATTTAAAGTTATTACAGTATGCAGTCTTAGAACAAAACCTTTATAATAAGGAAAATCTTTTTTTATTTCTACAAATGTAGATGGAAATTGATACAGAAATGAACCAATCTGCGCAGCAAAAGACAGTACCTGCTCTTAAGCCTGCCGTGTCTTCGAAGATGGCAGATATAAAAGTAGAAAAAACAGACGTAAAAAAGCACACCAGGTTAGTTACATGTATTATTTATTTAAGCGTTTAAAGTCAATCTCTCAGAATTGATAAGATTGTCATTAGAATTAGAAATTAAGTATATGCCATATATTTTTGGGCAGTACTGCAGACTCAGTTATTCGTATTTTTCATTATTCAAGCAAAGTGTTTATTTGCAGAGTGGGGACGTACTAGGGGCGGTGGGTCGAGAGCTTTTTTCAAGTGATTATAGGAAGTGTAGTTTACACTGGAGACATTTCTTTAGGTATTTGACTATTATACACAAATATGTAATTGAAGTTACTTTAATAGCCTAAAGAAGTAATATTTAGGTAATTAGATTGATATCATTAATTAGTCGCAGATTTTTCAACAGTTGTCATGCACCAAGTCTGTGAACAGATAATATCTAATTTTTTCAATTTGCAGAAAAAATCCTCAGTAAAAATCTTCGCATGTAGTGAAGTATCTTTACTTTCGACACCAAAGTCAGTAGTTGGTTCAGCTGAGGCGCGAGGAAAGCTCCATGTTTACTGAAATTGTGCAGTGGGTTTGGTCATTTTAATGGTAGGTTTTCTTGCCGGCAACTGGGAGATCCGGGTTCGAGTCCCGCTCACGGCAGCGACCATTTCTTTCTGTATATTAATATCTTGCTGATTACAATGGTTAACAATAAGACAACAAACTTTTTTTCATAATTTTAGGTGTCCTGACTATTTCGATGTGTGAAGTCGAAAATGGCATTTAAAAAGTCGCATCACATACCATTCTGTTACATTTTGAATGCATTATATAGTAGGATGATAAACATTATACTGTCGCAGTAAATCTTTGTAGTTCACAAACTGTCAAGGAAATGAAGCTTCGTAGTATACAGATGTAGAGTGAAGGAAAAGGGCTACATTTTGGAGTAATGATCAACTTGGTCACCATATTGAACGGAGGTATTTTTTTCTTCAAATGGCAAGTGGGTCGTGTGACATCAGACAACACGAAAATGTTTCCAGAAAGTAATATCTAGTATTACATATGATCTATCTGAATCGGTGTCTTGAGTAATCTTCACTGAAAATTTGCAGTACATATGTTCATTTATCCAGCAACGTCTTAACTCCAACACTGTAAAACTTAGGTCAAATCTAACTTTCTGGAAACATTCTCGTATTGGTTGATCTGTCACACGACCCACTTGCTATTTGAAAAAAATGACCTTCATCCAATATGGCGGATTTCAAGATTGTGGCCGCTTTGATGCTGTAGCTCAAATGTAGCCCCTCCTCACCATTCCATATTTGTGTACTACGACTCTTCAGATCCTCATCGGTTTGTGAGAAACAATGCTATATTAGGAGTCCATTCATATATCAAGCGGCAAATTTTCAGTGAAGATAATTTCGACACCGTAAGAGGTAGGTCGTCAAATCTGATACCTGGAATGACTTTCTGGAAACATTCTCATGTTGATCGATATTCCACACGACCCACTTGCTATTTGAAAAAATGACAATCATCCAATATGGCGGTCACGCTGATCATCTGCTCCAGAATATAGTCCTTTCTCACAATTCCACTTTTGTATACTACGATGCTTCATTTCCTTGACTGTTTGTGAACTGCAAGGCCATATTGTGACTTTTG
>JAGDQP010029422.1:0-23375 GCA_022664845.1 Lepisma saccharinum | reverse complement strand
AAGAAATACAGCTTCTAACGGCAAAATACAGCATTACTTATGAAACATTATTGGCTAACAACGTTTGGTTTAAATTTTGGAATAAATATACTATAATAGGGTTCCCACTCACCTGGAAAACCTGGAATAGTCAGGGAATCCAGCTTAGAACTAAAAAGTCCTGGAAAAGTCAGGAAATTTCACTAAAATGTCTGAAAACCTGAAAAAGTAGGGGAATTTGAGAGCGTATTGTTTGAAGTTCATTTAGCTACAGCAGGCGTTTAATGTTAGATCGTTTTTGAAATTGCTTGGAGGCTAATGTGCCAACCATGAAGCAATTTAAGAAAAGAATACAGTGAAATATTTTGATGTATCTTTATTTTCATGCAACTATGATTTTTATTTTCATGGAATTATGATATATATACAAAATGGGGTATCTGGAAATTTCTGAGTAGTGACCTGGAAACCCTGAAAAAGTCAGGGAATTTGATTTTGGGTAAAGAGTGGGAACCCTGTATAAGTCCACAACAATTAAATTAAAAATATTAAAGAAGGGTACAGTTGTAGAGCGTAAATATTTACGTTAGACATATTTAAAATGCTTTTCAGTCAAACTAGCACGATAAAAATAATTTTTATGGCAAAAATGCTATTAGGAAATGTAAGGTTGAAATGGTCCGACATACGCACGAAAAAGAGAAAAAAATCACCATAATATGTAAACGAAATGCTTACAGCAAAAAATGGCCACCACATCAATATAGGTCGGCCCAATATCATTCCATGTCCGCAACGACATTACAAATTAGTATTGCAAATAATAATCATTAGGTAAATACAAACAAAACATTCGAAACCAAGTCCAAAGTCAAAACGGTACGGTTGGTCACGCTAGTTTTCAATCACCTATTTACGGGTTGCTCCATATTCAAAGCGGAAGAGGTTCAAAGAGGGTAATTTGAAATAGGCTAGATCGATAGTTCAAGTTCGGAAATGGAAAACAAAATTCACTTAACCCACAACATTTTTACAAGTTTCAATACACATGACGTATAATTGTGCACATAAGTATTTACAGTAATGAAATAATGTTTAAAAAGATAAAAAAAAGTCAACCTACCATAATACAAATTTTGAAATAACTGTTAGATAGTGAAAAAGTAAAATAAGTTGAATAGAAAATATGCAAAAGACCTTCATAACAATGAAAAACTACGGTTGAAATGTAACTGAGGGGTATAGACGGAAGTATACTAGGGATGACTATCGCAGGAGTTATTTCTGTGAATTATGTCACTAATAACACAATTATAGCTTGTCCAAAAACTAAAAATAAGTATACCAAAATATCATAATTTCGATTGCAGTAACTTTAGGCCAACATTAGAAATAAAGCCGGGAAACACGTTTTTTAAACAGGGATTTTACGTTGTGAAGCATGATTTAGTGTCCCTTCTACAGATTAGTGTGTACATGTTTCTGGCAATTTGTTTATCCAAAATTTTAGAAATAAATATAAAGCCTATGAGAATAAAATAGTTAATTCGCAAATAAACATTTTAACACAGCAACTGAGTCCAGACGACAGCAGCAAAAACATAGAACTTTCGACATTTCGCAAACTTAGGTATCGATACTACAAAATACGCAAAACTAAAGTTACTATAGTATATTTTATGTGTAATAATTTTTTTCTTGAATTTCAGTTTCATCATAATTGATTGTCTCTGCCTGATTCAAACTCATTTTAAACAGGCGTAATTCATGAAGATGCGACTTAACTACTGAGAGTTTGTAGTTAGTTGAATATTTGTTTTCTTTTTGCCATAAATTTTAAACTATGACACACATAGCCTATATGATCGCAAGGGATTGAAGAATAATATAAAAATCTAACTCAAATATTCTATTATAAATGCATGGTGAAAAGATCAAATAATCTTTGAATATTAATATACCTATTTGAGTGAAGATGAGACTGCATTGATAATAGCGTCTTTTTGGTTTGAATATCAAACTATCAAATTAATTGAAGAGAAAGTGACGAAATCTACAGATCATTTTTACCAAAGAGCTGAATTCGATCTCGTAAATTGAGCGATGTCTATCTGCCTCACTCCACATTTTCGAGAAAAACGCAGCAGGCCTAATGGCTCCAGTTTCATCACGTTTAAACAAACATCAGGCTATGCTTTTCTCCAAACCGTATAACAGTCCCTGTTCGCTGGACGCCATGGGTAAGCAGTAGTGTCCTGTCGCGTGCCAAGCACAAGATGGGATCCAGTCATATACGGTCTCAGAGTGCGGTCCTTGTTCAAGGGCGAAGTAACGGTCTGAGCTCCCGAAGTGACAACGATCTCCACCGTCAGCAATTTCAATTCGATCCCGAAGGAAGTAGCAAATAACCGAACAAGACAACGGTAAGACAGGGAAATGAGAAACATCCCAATAAGAACGCTTGAGAGGAACAATGCTTCCACAGCATCCGTGACTCGACGACAACGTGATACCGGGCTAAGTCCACCCACGTAGTCAATATATGCACTCAACAGCCAACTCCAACACGAATTTCTGAATTTACCTACACCTAACCGCGTGATGAAGCTCGCATGAATCAACGAAAGTATCGCAAAGACTAACAAACTGAGTAAGGACTAAATTAATGAAAGACAAGAAACGCATTCCATTATGAAAACTACTATACCTGTGAAAAGAATAGTGAATTAATAACAATAAAACCATACACTCGAATAAGTTATAATGATTACTTATTCGTTCTTACCTTCATGTGACTGTATTGCACTAATATCACTTATCGAAGTTTTTATAGTGGATTGGATTATCATATAAAACAAACTTTATTAAACCAGCATTTCTCACAATGGATTTCCTGACATAACCTCCTTGTTAATGTTTGATGCTTAATACGACAACTAATCGCAAAGATAAACTGGTTTTTGGAGTAATATTTCCTCATAAAATTCGAAAATGCAATTTATATTTCTTTTTTATTTCAAAATATGATCATCGATAACATACATGAACTCAAAACATTCACAGTCACAATTTGTTTCGATCTGTCCACATCAAGTGTTATTATACTTCCGCTCTGGGCAAGTATTAACAATTTATTGATCATAAATTTGATAACAGACAAAAATAAGACGTTGTGCCATTTTCATATGAAACACATTGATCAACATGCAATGCAATTAGAAGTTCGCGTCAATACAAAATGTTACTTTCAAGACAATGCTTAAAGTTTTGATTATGGATGAGCTCACCTTACAATAACTATGCGTGATTGATATAAGCAAAATGGAATATTGATTTTATTTATTATCGCCCATATCAGACTTTCTTAACACTTATGTCACGCTGCAAGAGATCTCTCATACCCACCAATTCTATTTAACGAAACTTCGTCAAACTCTTAAGTACTATTCATATACTAAATAATTTATTCATAGACTCTTTTTTTCCTTAATTTTCTTTAATAAAATCCTGTATCTCAACATCCAGACATGGAATAAACAACAAATTTACAGAACACGCTCAACGCAACGTAATCTGGAAGTCCACCAACTTACAAGAGCGAGAAACAAAGCAAATTGCCTCAACTACCAGAATGAAATAAAGAAATCCGACCTAATCCAGTCCTCAACTACAGACACGGTTCGGCTAACTTTTCTGTTACGCATTTATGAATCAAAGCATTTATCTGTAACCTAGTATGCTAATTCTATACACACTGACAAGCATACACAAGTCTGATTTTTATAAATACACATGGAATATTAGTGCTATGCAACAAATTATCCGTACACGACTCTGCGAATATACAGTTCGCTTTCAGAGTTTTACCATTATTACATAAAATATAATTGTAGAGTGTTCATATACACATGAAATCCTCATTCAATGTCCTTGATTTATTTGTCTATATTCGGACAATATATCAGTGCTATCCTCAAAGCATAAAGAATATTAATCTTAAGCAAACGCACTGTCGTGGCCATAGTATGCACCAGTTCAGTTTCCGGAATGCAATTTTCGCTCCCACGTTTCGTCACAGGTACACTTAACTTGTTATTATGAGATACAACTTAATAAAAGTTTCAAAACAATACAATCCATATGCTTTCTCTCGCACCTTGGATGCACAAAACTAAAGTTTACCCCTCAACGACTCGACCTTGGTACGTCGCTGAAATATTACTAGCTACTTATGTTAGATGCGTGCATACAACTTCTATGCTACATAAATTGATTCATTCACTCGAGTAAAATCAACGGCTTGTCGGCTTTGACAGTCAATTGACGATGAGTGTTCATGAACTACGCTAAACAAGCTCTAACATGTAATGGCTAACTTCCTGGAAGTCGCTTGGTCATCTGACACCTAGGCCTACACATATTTTTTACGATACATATTGGTTCCGGGACAGCGTTCCATGGACCACAATACTATTATCAGCATTTATGCGCTCCGTATCTTCGACACCCTCTTTGTCGATACTTTGATTGGCATGCGACTTGTACTATATCGTAGAATGTATAGTCAATTAAACAAAGAATAAATTGTTACCTGGTCCGCGCTGCACTTCCGATGTATACGCTGATTAACTGCTACTTACTTCTTCCATCAACAGAACCTCGTTCCTCGTAATGTGAAGTAAAATACATCCCTTACTTGTGGCTGAAGAGAGAAACTCGGAACTTTGGGCTTTTACTTTTAGTTGAACGACGTTTGGAATAGAACTCAATTTTATATGCAGTTACAGTCAACGCCGCTGAACGACCTTAATACAGCATTTATATTTACGCATTCGCTACTTTTCATTACTGATGGCTGACATACTGGAAGTTAGAACTGATCTCTCGAACTAAGCGTTCGAGATTTTCGATATGAGCAGTGTGTGTAACACCAACTCTGCTTCGATGCTTACACGCACTGTTGCCACTCAATGACTACTTGTACCACTGAATGAACACAAAACACTAAAAATACAGACATTTATCTCTTCAATAATTTTTTAAAATTTTGACCCTTTTATAACGTAGATATCCACGGACTTTGATTCGTACGTTATAACCGTTGACATTCACAATGAAACGCTCTTTTAAATTTGGAACTTGTAGAACAACATTATTTTCAAAGAGACATTTTATCTCATCGAATGCTCTTTGCTTTTCTAAGCCCCATACGAATTTCCGTTTCGATTACCCAAAATTTATTTACTGGACTCATTACTTCCTGAAGTACAGGCATGAAAGGCCCATAAAATTGAGTATTACACAATTCTTCACTACCCCTTTACGATTTCGTGGTAGTGGCAATGTTCTAATAGCTTGAATCCTTGACGGATCTACTTCGATATGTTTCCCATCGACCAGAAACCCTAAATAAATAATCTCTCTTTTACACATTTTAGTTTCATCAAGTGAAATTGTCTTAACACTTTGTTTAATTCATTCCAACACTATTCTAACAGTGGCAAAGTGTTCTTCATAAGTTTCATTGGCTATCAGGATATCGCCAAAGCAACTACTAACACCATAGTCACCAAGATCTCTCAAAATATCACCCATTACTTGGCCAACACACTACTTCTCGTTTTAATACCAACAGGCAATCGCTTGTGTCTGAAATTACCTTTAGGTGTAACTATGGCAGTACAGTTTCTGCTACACTCTTCGATCTCAATTTCATTGTGCGCTTTCTTTACAACAAGTATTGTAAACCACTTACACCCTTGAAGTTTAGGCAAGCACTCTTCCATGTTAGGAGTCGGATAGATGTAATCAGAAATTGGGGAATTTAAATAAACGTAATTTCCAACTACATGATGACCTTCACCCCTACTTTTATAAAAAAAACCGGATGAATAATCCAAATGATCGGACTCTTCTAATATACCTTATTCAAACATTTCTTTCAGAACACTGTCAAAAATTTTCTTGCATCTTTGCAAATGGGAAAAGGTTTTGCCTTAAATGGAGTCGAATCCTTTAAATAAATTCTACATTTATAATCCTTGAGGCATCCTACGCTCTTGTTAATCACATCTCTCTTTTTAACAGAATTAACAAATGAAATGGCATTTGGATTGATTCCTAGTCAACTGTTACGTTCAGTGACACTATTGTTCGAATCGCTCAGTCCAGAAACTTCATAATTTGATTCATCTCTTCCACTTACATTTGATTTATTTTCAAACTCAACATCAATTTCAGCTAAAACTTTATATCATGGCCGGCATGAAGGTCCTTTAACAATTCTTCTTTGTTTTGTTTACCAACTTTACTTGGCATACCGACGAGATTGTTCACCAAATGCTTCTTTTTCCTTCTCACTCTGATTCTAGTTTTCCCTAACCAGCTTTCCTTGGATTTATCATTCCCGGAACCATCTTTCACTTCACAGTACTTGGATTCAGGAATGTTCAACACCTGACTATCAACTTCTTTAGCATTTGAAGTCACAACCCTCTTTGGGGAAACTTTCTTCTCAGATTCGTTCAAAGAATGCTTTGGTTTCAAAGAAATTTTGTATACGACGTATTCTTCATCGCTGCTCCTCCAATCTCTTCGCCCTTCATCTAAATCAGGAATGTCAAAGATAAATCGATCCTTGACGGAAGAATTTTTATTAACTTCACATGACTGATCATCACTCGCACTTGCACCTAATTGTGATGAGTTAGTTCGTTTTCGCAGAACCTGAGAAACTACGCTGCAATTACCTACGAAGTGATCGAATTCATGAGCGCTAAACTCATAGACGAATCATCGCACCATTTCAACCGATATTCTTTTCTTGTCATTCCGCAACACTAACAGATCGCCTTTGAAGTTCAGAAACGCTTCCATTGTGGACAAATATGTAATTCCTAAATCGCACACGCAAGGCAAATTATCTACAATTCGGAATTCAACTTCTTTGGATTTTCCTGCAATGCTCACTTTAGCTCGGGTCACTTCCTTTGAATTATACACATTTCTAAAGGCAGACTTGATTTCCACTGCTTCTTTTTCAGTTGGCACCAGAAAGCAATCATACCCGTCCACAAACGTCTTACTTAACATATTGAAGGAACATCCACTATCCATACATATGTTAGATCGAATATTCTATATCCTTCCTTTCACGAAAGCTGCGATTCGATTTCCTAGCACAGATGGAATCACCGCTTCTGAATCGGAATCGGATGGAAATTCATTGTTAAATTTCATTTGATTTGCTCTTTTCTTGCCTTTTTCGAAAATTACTGGTTTCTTATTAAGATTATTTTCATAATCTACTTTAAAATAATTTTTCCCGCTTACTATCTTTCTATTCGTGGAAGAACTATTCGGTTTCGACAACAAAACTTGACGTTGTTTTTGAAGATCTTTTATGCATCAAGCTCTTTTACATTTCTCAAATATTCTGATTTCTGAAGCTTATATTTTTCGTATCATTTCAAAAGATGTTTTATTTCTATAATGGAATCTCTACTGGATGTGCCATGAAATGAAATTGTTAGCAAACTACCAGTTCGTTTACTTGTTATCCATACAACTTCAACAAAATTTCTCTTACCTCAGCATAACTTTTGTCTCCTAAAGCTATATCCAAACTTTTCTTATATAATTTTTCATATGCACGTATACCAACTACGGATAATAATATCCAACTCAGTTTTGCTTGTGGCCCATATCAAACCAAGGATCAAACCTATGCCGTACAGCTTCATATTTTCGTTATCAGTCTCGAACAGTTCAAATGATAACATAATTCTAGCCTTAACTGTTGAGTCCTTTAACAATTGCGCCAAATGTTGTAGCTAAACTTTAATTTCTTATATTAGTAGAAATATATATGTATGTACACCTGTATAAAATGTTCATATGAAGCAAATACAACTAGGTTGCTACAATTTGATTAGTTTTATTCAGTTTGGAGCAATGAGTAACTTAATGTTAGCAACAGCACTGAAGAATATTATTTCATGCAGAAATACTAATTAGTAAGAAAACAGTTACATACACTAGATAGGTTAGTTGCGTTAGCCTTGTTCCAACAATAGACAAATAAGTTAGTATCCAGAACATACGAGCATGTGAATAACATTATAGGAGGCATACTAATGTGAATCCATGCAACTAACATATTAAGCTCTACATTTACATTTACATACGTACTCAACAGTAGGCTAACGAATGTAAAGCAGCATATACATATACTCGTAATAAGCTATTACCAATAGATGAAACATATAAGTGCACTTGGGGTAGCATGCACTAGAGTAAAATAGTAACCACGTTCGTATGTCACCAAACAATTGTTAAAAAATATACATAAAGCTAATCAACAACAGTATAATGAAGAAGTCGAAAAGCATCTGCTAACTTATTGCAAATGTATCTCTCACATGAGTTACTAAAATAATGTTTGTCTTGACGGACACCAGTCAAACACTAGATGGTAATTATTCATGTACGTAAACTGTTCTACCACATAAACTATTTCAATAATGTCATTTACCTTTCGAAATCATAAGTTCAAAATGTCTTTTACAGAAATAGTCGAAAAATAACGAAGTCCGAATTTATATGAAACTTCACTCGTCAAAATGACAGCTAAAATTCTTGGAGAAAGCGACAGAGTTTTGACGGTCAGGCGTTCGGTCTATGATTATTAATCGATAATTATTATCTATAGTTTCTTTATGGAGCCAATTAGTCACATTGTCCCTATTTTTTCGATGTAGGTATCGAAGTCGTTGACCCTCGGGTGGTGGCAAAGAGTATGTCTTAGATTAAGGAACGGAGAACTGATTATGGATTTCGTCAGAATTACAAGGAAGGCGAAGAAGGATTTCCTTTCTAGGAAATTTAAGAATAACAGGATATTCAATAAGTTCGACTTTAAGTGCTGTTTGTAGAAGAAAGAGAATTCACAGAAATAATAGTTTAATATTTTCCCATTGTTGTTTTCGAAACATGACATTATGCTACCATTGCGTATAGAATTGCATTTACTATTTCCTGTAGTAGGTTGTACTTATGGGAATTACTAGAGGAAACAGGAGAAGGAATTCCGGTTGGTCACTTTTGTTATTAGAGAAATTTTGATAACAGTCTGAAATAGAACCCAATTAACAATTCATATTAGCTTGACTGACGCTTGTGCGAACATGGATCAATAATTGAATATCACATTTTTATTTCCTGTTGTTCATTTAAATGTCTTATTATTTGGGTACCAGATATTAACATCTTTCACTGACTTGTATGTAGAGGTAAGCGACTTTCCAAGAATTTATATACGCATCTTAAAGTACCTTGTTCTTTAACCTATAATCGTATTACTCTATCAGTATGATAGCGTGAGAAAATTTTGGGGTGAGACCCCCTAACTTTGTATGTAGAACGTCCATATCAACATAGTCTCAAATAAACTTTTTATTGAAACACAAAAATATATATCCTAACGCAACTTGAATCAAAGAATGGAAAATTCGTATTTTTATGAAATTATTGTGGCTTTTTGTGGCCATTTTTATGGCTTTTTCACTCCGACATTGATGTCACATCTCACTAACGCCGACAGAAAATTAAATATGTGCATTAATATGGACAAGTTTAATTTTCGCGGCAAAAATTCTGTCAATTTTCGTGCCATAAATGTAGGAGGTAAACGTAGAACCTAGTAAAAATAAAAAGCAAAGCAATAAAACACATTAATATACAAAATTGCATAAAGATAAACACTGAAACATAAAAAATAGAATTCAGAAAATGGATTACATTATATGTGAATATATTGATTAACTAACTAACTAACTAACTAACTCTATGGCTTATGGAACTCGCAAGTTCATCGCCGCAGTAACAAACGTTCGCCATTGGATTCTATTGATTGGTTATTGAAATTCTGACATTGAAAAATAAAAGCAAAATTGAAAAATACGTTAGATTTCATGAATACAGAAATAAGAATAATGAATACAAATAAACTCAACTCTTTAAAATATACTAAATAAACATCTGTCGTAAAATGTCTGAATAAATTTCCAATGTCTTATTGTATTGATGATAGATTTATAAATGAGTTCCACTAGATATGTATCCATGAAATATAGAAAAATATAATAATCCAAACAAAAAGATAATTTAAACACTACAGTTTCACTACTTTCTTATTCACTCAAAAATTCTCAATATTTCTAATATATAAGCGTAGACATGTTTTTAAAGCTTTAAAAGGATCATGACTGTCACTTAAACATACACAAAGGTAACTATGTCAATTCGAAGAAACGTCCTTGCTGAATAATCACTCTTCAAAAAGAAGAACTTGCTGATAAGTAAGATTCACTGAGCTAGTAAAAGCACGTTCGGGCGATAATTCTTGCTGCGTCTCTGGTGAAACTCTGGTCTACGTCTTACTTACGCAGAAGCATATAACGTGAAAGATCAACAATCGATCTATAATTGGCGTGTTGAATGAAAACTGAACGATTGGTTGGTTAATAACAATAGTGGGAGCTGAGTGATAACTTAATGAACACAACTGAAGTACTATAATGTTTGTTATTTGGTTCAATGCTGTTTCTGCTACACTTGGCGTTTTAACACCGCTTTTGAAGTGATGTGGCTTCCAATGTGTCTGCTTGATGGTGGAAGAAAAGGTGGAGAATTAAATTACAGTGTCTATTTGTATCCACAAGATGCGAAATATTTCTGGAATAGGGTCCTTTGTGACGTGTTCAATATTAACTATATTGTATGCATTGGGTGGTGTGGTCACTAAGTTCCTTGTTGTTATAGTTCAAATTTGTCCTATGAGTTATGGGAATAAATGACTTAATAGTTCTTAATGGGAATAAAAGTTCTTATAAGGGGTTTTTCCTGGTTAAGTTAAATAGTGGTGATATCTAATAGTAAAAATAAAGTGTTATTGACTAGTGAATGTTTGTATTATAGCTTAGCACTACACTGCAACATTCTAAAGAATCAGTTTAGGAACACTGGAATGGTAGCTTAACAACACTGTTAGCTGCTGCACCAGGTAAATCTTCTAAACTGATGTTTTGGGAGCCTGTAGATTGTGACTTCCGTTGCTGTTCTCAAAGGTGCTTAGTTAAATGTAAAGGAACTATGTAGATTGGTTATAATGATTAATCACATGTTATATTTGATAATTATGCAAAAAGGAAAATTATCCAGTATAGGTGTGCGAATAAATGAACTAAAACGAAATAAAACAAAATGGATGAAATTATAAAAAGAACTTTCATTATTAATGACTTGCTGTTCTTCCAATTGATTCCTTGTTATACAAAGGTAAAGCCCTGGAGTGCGGCTCAATACTTAAATCTATGATTTTAAATCGTTACATATCTGGTTAGGTATTAATAAGAAACCATAAAATCAAAAACTATAAGAAAGCTGGGGTAACGGCTATGCCATTAGCAAAAGCATTGGCCGACACATATATTGTGTGTTGATTGTCACCAACACATGCGCATACATTGGGGGATTACAAGTGAAAAAATCTTATGAATGTGATCGTGGTCAAGAAGCTCCGACGTATAAGTTTTTTAAACAATAAAATATCTTTAAAGTAGTTATTTCTGTAATGCATTGTAGCTAAATATATATAAAAAATCAGGATATTCTAAGTTAGTGTACCTCGTTCGTCATTTATATCCATAATTATTTATTGTACAAATGTACTAAAGATGGATCCAAAATATTCTGTATGCTTCATCTAGGGAAAGAGGAAATTTATGAAATATATCCAGGAGTTAAAGATTGGCAAATTAAAGAAGTGATAGGTTGGTTAGCTCTGATCATCTACCATGCGTATGGATAGATTGTTAATGCCGTAAGGCAGACCTGCGTGGCTCCTCCTCGTGCATGTTCTTGGTTCGTCCCCGCGCCAATATGGAAGCGGTCAGTCTGGAGCGCTTGAAGGGAAACGTTGATGGGCACAGTGTCATCGCTGATACTTACTCACCTCGCTTTCACGTGTATTTCTTGGAATAAGATGACAAATACAAAAAAAGTATGGCAGCATTAGCTGAGAAACTAAAATTTGAAATTACTGTAAAGGAGAAAATGTAAACCTTTTTGGAAGGAAATACCTAGAAAATAAAAGCATTTAGTGACTTTAAAAAGCAAATGGGCGATGAAACTTGAACTATTCAAAAAAGTAAAAAAGTAAAGGGCTGTAAAGTGCTTTAAGTAGATATTTCGAAAGATTGCTATCAATGAAGAAAACTACGCAAGCTGAGAGATGAGGATTTCAATTTCGAATGAATAAAAGGAAGTTGATAAAACAAATAGAAGGTAAATTGAATAATATGTCTTGTTTAAATGTATTTCAGCTTTGGTAAGATAACTTGAATTCCTATAATGTGTATCTCTACGTATCGTTCTGTGCCATCCTTATAATATGCCTAATGTGGAATCAATATATATCACTGTGACAATTGTCACTAAAAATATCATCAATAGTAATATACTTATATTTAAACTGCCAAAATGTGTGTGGGACGACTGGTTATTACTGGAAAACTATATCAATTGGACTCAAACCAAACTTGTAAACATTTTCTACTGACGGTCCTTAGCGAGTTTTGCTTGCGCCTATAAGTAGTAATATAGAATAATATATGTCATTGAACATAAACTTTTAAATATCTATACGTACGTATTAAATAATTTAATAAAACTTGAAACAAGCTGCTCAAATATGCTTAGAAAAAAAAATGTGGTCTGCTGTAATAATCCTAGTTAAAAAAGTAGCTATTTACGTGCTATCTGAGGTTATTAGAAAAACACAAAAATTCTTGGTGAAAGGGGTTAACACTCTAATAATTGTTCCAGTAAGTTAAAACTGGCTTCATTGGCAGAATGTAGTCTCGTAAAATTAAAATTGTCCATTTTATGGAGAAGAAAAATACGAATGTACTTCAAAAGGATGCGCGAAAATGAAGTATCACTTATAGATTAAAGAATAGTTGCCTAACTGCGCATCTAAATTCGGAAATTTACAGAAAAATTATGACGGAAAATTTACATATTGGTGCCCCACCAGTCAGTGATCTTCTCATTAGTAAATGGAATTGTTTTGCATGGCGTATCCATAACCTGTTATTTAAATCAATTAATAGGGTAATTGGAAGAAAATATGGTGGTAAATAAAATTTTCGGAAACTGAGCGTACCAAATGAAGATAATATGTTACAGAAATATGTGTATTGCATGAACAGTGTGTCATAGAATTATATTGAAAACAGTTTCTGTAACCATGATATATCTCATAAGAATAGAAACTATTAAAATGTTTATGAAAATGATGTTATTTCGCTTAACTTCTCCTATCCTAGACTGCCCTCTCTCCCTCCATTCCACAGTTAACCGCAGAACATATTAGGAAAATTCTAAGTAAATACACTTTTGTTATTCACGTCCGATTTGTAAATTATTTCCGAAAGGAGCTAAAATACTATTGCATTGCTCTAAAAGCATATTCAAATAAAGTGTTACGTAATTCACAGTTTTTTCATAAATCATTGTAGTTGTGTTGTATGTATTTTGTTATTTCTTTTGCATTAACTAAACCTTTATTAGTATATTTATATGTTGCGTTTATGTCAAAACTGAAACCTTCATTTCAGTAATGTTATACGCATAAGGTGTAGTAACAACTTCCATTGACGAAAGTTAGGTTTTCCTCAATGTCATTCTAACGCGTACATAACATAGCATATTGTACATATTTCTGTAATTTGGGTAGTGTTAAACACAGTGATCTGCTATATCACCATTACTCTGAATGATTAACAACTGATTGTGGTTGCGAAACTTACGGCATCTATTGTTTTGTCTCCCGTTTTCTTTCTGAGGTAGACAGTGTGTAAAAGCTAACAATAATTGAAATAGAAATAGTAGCATTTTATTATAACGTATTTTTAAAAAGAGGTGCACCTTTATCTTCACCGTTTCACTATCACAAGTTTAGTTTTATTAACGACGGAACAATCTTTGTTCGACTCGATAAGGACTCGCAAGAGAGTGTTGGATCTACATAATCACTTGATATCCTTGCAATGTTGTTGATGTTTTCTAATATACAATTGATTTTAAAATTATCAAACGTATTGAAATATGGATGTTTAAATGCGTTCGAAATCATTAAAATCAATTTATTTTAGTAAAAGAGACACAAAACAATATTTGTAAAAGAGACATAGTTTTGCTATATTTTTGTATTTAACAAATAGAACACATTATGCCGAATACACGGAGTGGGAGAAATACACTTGAGAATTCTCCACAAGGTTCACCGGTATAATCACCCCATGCTTCACCAGTCCCACCAGATCGTACACATCATGCGGGAACGCGTGTTAAGCAGGTTTATAACCCCCCGAAATATAAACATGGACAACCTTTTAGCGAAATTCGAGCTTATTGCACAACTTAATGATTGTACCGATGAAGAACGTAAGCTTCGTTTTGGCGTTTCTTTGACTTCGTTACCTCTTGACATTTTTCTCAGTATTGGCAAAGAAACGGGTTACGATAACCTTTCTTTCAAAGATTTGATTGAAAAACTAGCTAGCAAACTTCGTCCTAGGAATCACTTCATGCAGGTGATAATGATTTGAATTCGAAGATTCAACAACCGGACGAATACCTCATTCATTATTTAATATCTAAGGAGAAGTTAATGGACTTCTCCAGAAATGTCCGTAGAAAAGAAATTACACCACATTATAGTTGGACTTCGAAAAACGTTTTTAGACCAAGTATCTTTAGACAAATTTAAATTGATTGAGGAATTGAAATTAAAGCTACATTCGCTCCTAAACCGAGATTTTTTGTTGCAAAAACACAGTTCGTTAAAATTACAGTTGAGCCAAGCTAAGTTGGCTGAAACATACTTTCAGCTCCCTACGAATCAAATTCAGACAGGCCAGGCCCAACAAACAAATACAATGTTTCCACAGATGTCAACACCCACAAACTTAAGGCCGCTTTAGACGACATCATTTATGCTATGATGAATCTTATGATTTGCAGTAGTGCCAGACTGTGAAAGCAAGAATGTTAGAATAGGGCAAGATGCTATGGTATAAATCCATAACTTTTTTATTTTTTCCCCTGGCAAACTGCTTTCGCTAAGATTTATCGTAGGAGAAATTTTCTCTTCTAAAGCGGCCTTTACACTGGACTAACTCGCCGCATGGGCAAGCAGCGCCCCCTTCACTATATCAACCAGTAACACAAATGCATAGAAACCAGCAAACAACCTCTTGTGATTTGTCAAATTATTTGATGGCACGGAATACATCGCAATTAGAGAATGCTTCTGACATTTATCGTAGTGATATAAAATACACTAAACAGATAGAAGAAGTATCTGCAGACTCTGCAAATCTCAGAAAAACAGTGCAACGAACCCTGCCACCTGGTGATACTTCCGGAACTACTTCTAGTTATAGCTCAAAAGATAGGCTACAACTGCGGTCAAACGCTAAAACGGTACCAAGTTATGACATATCAGCTCTGACTGATAAATTAACAAACTTGATGCTACAAGTGCAAGAATTAAGGCAAGAACAATTAGCAACGAAAACTAGCAACATGTACTCAAATAATAACAATAATAATAGAGTCAGGACTCAATACCATTCCCGCCGAGGTCAACGAAATCCTTCTCGTCAAAATTACAGAAATCAACAAGATCGTTCGTAAAATAATGAATCTAACCATTACTATGAGAGTTATCAGTTGCGTAGCCAGAACGACAGGCCCTATCGTTCCAGAGAGCGAAATTAACGTTCAAACCGACGTAGCTCTGGACGTAATGCAAATAGAGGCCAATTTTCTCGGGATTCCAGAACATATGTTGCCGAACAAGAAGAAGGCTCTGAAAATAAACAGCATCTAAACTAAGGGTCCCACGCGAGCTCCGGGCCCCCACCATTTGCCAAATGTACAAAGTGTTACAAGTAAACAAAACCAGTAGGATGCACGCAAGTTTCTACCGAATTATCAAAGTCGCATGGTATAGCTACCATAAACGCTGAACTCAATGGTATTAAACAACAATTAATTTAGATACCGGTAGTACCCTGTCTATAATTTCGCATTCGCAGATTCCGAAGAATGCAAAAACAGTCAATATAAGAATTTCAATTAGGAGAATTGCAAATCAAGTCCTACATTTGGAAAAAAGGTGTGATTTTGGACGTTACCATTAATGGCACTACTTTATCACATCCGTTTCATGTCGTCCAAAAGAATTTCGTCTGTCCTATTTTAGGCACAGACATGCTGCGCCACTACAATACAATGATATCTTTTGCAAATAATACTTTTAGTTTTTGTTCTAAATTAGAACCAGTAAAGTTCTCAAATAATAAATACAACAAGATAAGCAAGATGGTTAAATAATACAAAACCAGAATAAAGACACTTTGTGCTTTACTCATTCATTTTACAAACTACAACCATATTCATCAGTCTTTGTACCTTTGAGAACAAATGTCAACACAGACAACGTTGACATATTTTTTGGACATAATAAACTGTTAAAGAAATTTAACATTAGAATACTTCCTCAGGTAATATCAGGCAGAACGACACATGTTTATGTTTCCAATTTATGCAATGAAAATACACCGTTACACAGGGTACTTCGCAGTTAAGTTTTCAATGGTAGCCGTCTCCTTTCTTTTTAATTTTTTATATATTTCTATGTATAATATAGTCCACTGTATTGCAGACGACACAGTGTTGATTTTTTGTTTTAGTTAATTAAATACTATATAAGGAATAAGAATTCTGAGTAGGATAGAATTCAATTAACGTAGAATAGCAGATTAAGTTAAGTAATGCCAACATAGGCATAATTTCCTTTCTTCTCTCTTTTCCATGTAAGTTAAGTCCCAGTGTGACACGTTTATGCATAACACAACCAACGATATGTGTTTCCTTAGAAGCATAAACGCATACCAAAGAAAGAAAACAAAAGCACAGTTAAATGCTTAAGTAGGTAAACAAATTTACGAAGTACATTTACCTTAATAAAAACACAATTTCAGTCGCCATTGTCGATTCTTACATCAAAACACGGCGGACAAAACTCAGAATCAACGAAATTATATGTGTTGCTTGAGGCGATGCCAGAACCCGCGCATATGTGCACGCAAATCTTCGTAACCTATTTCTAGGCTCTCATTGAACCTCCGCACTACAGCCTCACTTTCTGGCGATAAGATTTCGGGCAGCACTTCCTCGTTAGTAATATCATGTGAACAAAACCGGGTTATTTCCTCATCCACAATATAAGCTCGTACTTTAACTTTGTAGTTTGCCATCCTAAGTTTACAATACAAGTAAGGCTTTCTTGATTAATAGGCATTACGACAAATAGCAACTTGGTACTTTTAAGAGCAATATCACATATCATGAATGTAAGCGGATGGCAGTTAACAGTATAATACGCTACATCATCACTATTTATTGTAGCTAGTAATGTAGAGACAATATTTTAGCAGGAGACTTTGCTCATACCTTTTAAAAATGTCTTTAATATTAAGATGTTTCATATGCTTTAGCAAATATCGTTACAATAGGTTTTCTTTATTCTTAATTTTTTTTAGAAAAAGGAAAATAAAAATCCAAAGCTAAGACTTGCCTTCTTTTCTTTTTTTTCTAGAGTAAAAGAATCAAAATGGAATTATTTCATGTGTAAATAGTACACGTGCGAAAAGAAACTTCCTCTCTTTCTTACTGGGAATCGGTTTTATGGCCTATCTTTGACAAATCAATAGTATGCGGTACTCTTTCCGTTGATATGGAAATAACTACAGCCATAAAAAATACTGTGCCCTCCCCCTCCACCCCCCGCGAGAGAGCATCGAGTTTGTTTTGAACAAATGGTTTGAGTGTTGGGAGAGGGGATTAGGCAGGCGAAAAGTAATCCGACAAAGGAATAGGATGTCGAATAAGTGAAGGATGATAAAAGGTTTAAATGAATCTACAGAAACATGAAATTAAAGCATGATGAAACCTAATGCGATCAGAAAATACTCCTCAGAAATTTCTTTGGGAACGAACAATTCAACGGAGGAGGAAAATTAAAAATATGAAATAAGAAGCTTATAGCTGTCAGGTTGACATGTGCAAAGGCGGTACCGCTGGAGTACGTGGATTTGTACTGGTGTATGAGTGTGTTTGAGCATGTGCCGAAGTATGGTTAAAGTGTGTTGGCGTTAGGGTGTGGTTATCAGTAGCCATGGATCAGTCAACGTGATCACGTCTGTACGGGTCAACTTGGAGTGTACTTATTTCCCGACGCTACACCTGAAGAAATCTACACTTTGCGTACGAAGTTGATATTACGTGAACCGGACACTGTGGATGCTTTATTTGCGACGTACGTATCATCTCATGAATCAGCACGTGAGGAATTAAAGGAGAAGTTTCACTGAGGTCTGTAGCACCTGCTGAAATTGAAACGTGGTAGTTTGGTGGACATGTTGCTGATCAAAAATGCTTAGGCTCCATTCAAGACCAAGTGACATGTGGGTTGTAGTAAACCATTACTATTTCTTCTCCTCATACTATTTGTACTTCATGTGTTTGTGCAGTGGACTCTGCATAGTACTTCTGTGTGTGTAATCCTCCGTGGTAGTGCATCCTTGTCGTAAATATGTTTCAGTGTACGTATTGTCGAGGTGACTATATTGTGGACAAATGCGTAGCCACCATTGGTACGTAGTTGCAAACCAATCCAATTCAGTGCACCGAGTGTAATTTAAGTAAAGTACACAACTGCCTGTACGTTTTGAACACGAACAGTGATTGCGCAGCATGCGTCAAGTCATATGAACGATCCTGAACTGTTTGGCGAGTATTATTTCATTTTCATTGCACAGGATCATACTCATATTTTGAAGACCTTTATTAAGCGTAGTTCATCAGTTTGTCATGGACCCAGAGTGAATTGCACAATTGATCCCTCTAGTGCTTCAGCAGCAGAACCCAGTGGGTTCACGTGTATTACGCGCAAGGCAGTTCATTATTGATTTTCAAGGTTTTAAGATTTCCCCTAACGAGTACATTATCCGTGAATTCTGCGTGGTTTCGTGTGATGCGACACTAATATTCCATTGCCTGTTGATATTATCTTGTGAACGTTTGGATTTAGCTGCAGGATGCCAACATCAAGTGGATTGACTAACTTCTATTTTGCACGGGTTAGAGTGAAATACATCCAATGGGTATAGTGTATCGCATATCCGCCAACTTGTTGCACAATGTTGCGATATGGGTTACATCTTTTGATGTAAGGGTCATGAAAAGATGGTTGTTTTACGTAAGATTTTCCAGTTGGGGAATGTAACAAACCTTGAAGATCAAGCATGTCCCGCGTTGCGGACATTACAGTTTAAAGTTGATATTACCAACTGCACGTATCATCAACCAGTGCGAGAGTATGCATGCGCACTGCGAACCTGCATACAGTTACAATGTTGGATGAAGTTACAATCGGCAAAGGTGGTGGATGGTATATCCACATTACACTTGTAAACCTAGTACCAATAAATATATACAACCCAGGATATAAGGTGATTGTGATTTCGTGAAAAAAAACAGAGCAGAAAAGAATTGGAGGTAAAAAAATATTTTACAATAAACTACTCTACTACACATGATCTTAGAACTAAACTACTCTAGTACAAAAGTATGACAATATACATTTAGCTTGCCTTTTTAGAATTTACTGCTTGGTTCCCTTTTGGTATGTCGGACGTACTGTCGTACAAGCTGATAATTCCATGCTGGGTTGATGGTTGAGGGTTTCGATTTAATATTTACATTACATCAAGGTACAGGTATACAATACAAAACATACCACATAGCAAGGAATCATCTGCTTGGTGCTGAATGTCATTGACATGGTATACTTTACAGTTTCTTTGGAGGAAATGATCAAGTGGTCTCGACGGTGGATGTACAAGGGGATGAAAGTAAAAGCCCCACCGCTGCTTATTGATATAAAAGGTAACCCAATTGGTATCTTCACGATACGATGGACTTAGGTTCACAATTAAGGCAACAGGTGGTTGTACGATTGCAGGTATTGTGTCCAGTGCGTAAATGCCACTTAATATGGATGCTGTACGGCAATCGTGTGACACCACGTCTAACACGTAGTCACGTGGAGGTGCACTCACCATCATCATTATCTTCATGCACAGTGCGTACACTGGAGCGTGGGTAATGGGGGAGGGGTTATATACGCATGGCGGATCGTGGGAAGCGTATTGTGTTAGATCATGGGACAGTAAGTATTTGGCGTAACACCGAGCCTCGTACAGCGAACAGCGAAATGTTGAAAACTGGTGTTGGTAATGGGCACAATGACTTGCAGGGAATAATAGTTGCATGTCCTTGGGACACTGGACGTCCTCGAGGTTAACAGCGGTCCGTCCAACTAGGTGTTGTAAATACCTTTGACGGCGCTGACCATGCGTAGATAGAGTATCTATGAGTTTCGTGTACTTGACCAGGATACGTTGTAAATCACTGTACGAAACACCTCCATCGGACCAATTAATGCAAAATACATGTGTGGATAGGAAATCATTATCCAACTTAATGGTTAGTGGGAGTTCACTGGGTTCAAAGGGAGCTTGAAAAACCCAATTTTGCATGGTATTAGCATCGGGATTTACAATGGCTACTTCCTTGACGATGTAATCCTCATCCCCGGTTTGATCAAAGGCGGAGAAATTAATTATCGCACATATGCTGTTGCCTACTAACTACTCAGAGAAGATACCTCTTTACACTACGTTTTATACCATTGCTGACAATATTATCTGTGTAAATATTGCGGTTCTTATCGATCTGGATCAGGGAATCAAATTGTGCATAGACAACACATGTGATGGATTGCGCTAAACGTTCAGTAAAACTAATTTTAATATTAACAGAAGAATCCTTAACGACATCTCAGGTCGTGTCGTCGAGGGTACTTGTTGGTGAAAGTATAAATGAATGCAGCGTATAGCAATTCGGATAATCGTGGAAGGTAATGGTATGTCCTTCATTCTGATGAAATATGCCAGTACCGGAAAACAAGGTCTGGTAACAGGGTACTAACAAATTGTTTAGAAAGTCTGGTGTCAATGCTGTGGGAATGTATGATTTCGAACCTACTTGCACCTGCAAATGATTTAGATTAAAGTGTTGGAACTGGAAGGGATTCTCATTGTATTGAGGATTGAATGCAGTATTTGAACCCAGTCACAAGATCATTGTATACGTTTCCCAAGAAGACATTAGCGAGAGTGTATACGTTTTGGTGGGATGGTATGGACGCGAGTCTCAACACGTGTCAATGGTAGTTTAGCTGTGTTTTAAGCATATAACTATTTAACTGAAATGCCAAATCCGCTTATATATCCATACGACGGGCATACAGTATGACTTCATCCAGGTGAACTCTATAATTAGATTTCACAGCACACGTGAGACAGAAAGCATCTTTACTGCGATGGAGTTTAACCCGCAGAGATAATTTATTAGGTAGTATAGGTCAATGCTGGCAATATCCGTATACAATCGACCGATCATTTCAAACTGAGCGCTCCCAGTAACATAGTCAGTTCGTTGTTGATAACCTGTATTGGCATTACCCAACGTATTAAATTGTCCAGCGGTATCCTTGTACCATAGCGCACTGGTGAGCTGAGTATTGGAAGCATCCCCAGAGTAATTGAGTATGGTTACCAGGTACGCCCGGTACAGATACGTTATTAATGATCAAATAACCTTATCATTGAGGGAAGTATCCACTTGTGAAAACAGTGAATGTAGAAAATTATTAACGGGTGGGACAATATCACCCGCAACAGGAGGTGGGCCAGCTGCATCTACGGCCAGATTACCCCCAGCGGCGGTTTGAATTTTACATTTTACGTAGAGGTAAAAGTATGCAGGATTGATATACTCGAACATGTCTCCAGGAATAACAAGCTCAATGGGTTCTTCGGAAGTGAGTGTGGATATGGGTCGGTATTCCACCATTCGTGATGATTCAATGGCTGTTTGCGTCATGGGTACAGATACCAAATCAAACTAATTGGTACAGCACTCTTTACTATCCGGTGTAAGGAACGACACGATGTTTAACAAAAAATGTCACGTGCGTGCTTGCTTGTACGTTTTCGGCGCTTTACTGGTGGTCCGATACGTCTGCGTGCTCCTGCTTGAATGCCCGTCCGCCACCGCTCCCGATAAGCAACTGACCCAACTTTGTTTCCGCCTTTGTCTTTAAAGCCGATCCCGCTTCCTGCATTCACACCTTAACCGATTCCTTAACGGGTCGATTTTCTAGCACCCCCCCAGTGACTTGGATTCCGACTGTAACGCCTGTCGTCCAACGGGCTTGGCACCCTGTTTGATAAATGGCATGGCAAATTGAAAAAGACCACGGAATAAACTTCCGTTACCATGACCCCGTTGATGTACAGGTCCTGCAAAATATGGGATTCCAAGTCCACGATGTACAGCTACTTTCATTTCGAGAGACGTGTCAAGTGAAATGTCACCGTCAACGTTCCGGATGCGAATGGCAAATCACGTCCGGTATGATCTTTTAGTAGGATTTCAATGGTATCGAAACTTAGTTTTGCGAGCGGAAAATAATGAACATTTTCGAACGTTATCACTCATGGATACAATAGGTAGTAATGGTGCTTTGGTAACACCTACATATTGTGGCTGAATCAGGTCAGTATACAGAAACACCTGTTGTGGATACCCAATACTCAGATAGGGTTGTTTCTGTATGAAACCTGCCTTTAGAATTTTACGGGGGTAGATTCGAATCCTTTTTGAAATGCCAACATGGGGGATAAACGTGTCGCCTGTATAGTATTCGTCGATGTGACCTGGACCGTATTCGCATAGGAGAATTGTATCCATGGTGTAATGGTATTCATCTCGTCCAGTAATTGATGGATAGTGGAATAATATCCAGGTGTAATGCGGAGTTTCACCTAGGTACCATCCTTTATATCGAACCAATAGATATTTTCCCTGTCGATAATATTTTGACATGTAAGTGGTATATGTCCAACCGTCCACGATGGATCATTCAGGTGTATATGATGATTGAGGATGTTACGGAAATGTGTTGGTGCATTCTTCGTATATGTTTGTGTACTTGCATTCGAACTGAGTGTAATGTAAAAACTATCGTCGGTACTTTCCAATATCATGGTTTGCGTTTAAAGTGAAGCGTAATGCTTGACGTTCCAAATTGGAATGGCATTTTTTACCACGTTTATCTTTTAAGTCTATGTGGA